>CM044001.1:79830714-79950714 GCA_024085815.1 Flaveria linearis
AGAAAGAAAGATGGTAAACAAGTACAAATGTAAAAGAATGATAATAAGTACGTTACGAAAGAATGAGAACGAACATAAGAGAATATTAATGAAGAGCATGAAATGAAAGCATGCTATGACTATGATGGTGGAAAACGAATGATAATGAAAGTTAAAAGTAATATTCTCTAGATGTACGTATGATGCATGACCGCGTATGAAAGTAAATGAAGATTATATCAAAAGTAAAGTATTTTATTTATAAAACTAGAACTCACTCAACAACGCTGACTTTTATGTATTTTCCAGTTGACAGGTAAAAGTTGCTGAGCATGACACGGGGCAGCTACTTGTCATTTTTGGGATGGCATCAATTAGTATAACAATGATATTTTTGTGATGTAATGCAATTATAATATTTTGTAACAGTTAACGTAATGTATTACTTTGCAAAAGTTGTCATTAAAATATATGAAATGGTTTTAATTAATTTCCGCTGCGATGTTTTAAATAATTGTATATATTATTTGCGATGAATGACCGACTGTGAGGTGCCCGGGAGCGGCGCCTTACAGAAAATATTTTGGATGTTTAAATTCTCATGTATATGTTACCATAATTGTGTTACATATGGACCGTTATGCTTTAATATGTGTGAGTCATGTATTATCACACGTATAATTTTATTCTAAGTGTCTTATAGTATATACAAATATATAGAGAGTACTTTCATGTATGATTCAAAATATGCATGAATAATTGAACATTATATTTGTGCCACTTTTTGTATGTTTGTGATTAACCTGCGTGAGTGTGCTGCATGTGTTTGTGACTTTAATGGGTGAGTGCGCTGTGCATTTATTTCATGTTAGTTGTGGTTGTTGTTTGAAGGCGATTATGTGCACTTGAGTGATTCATATATATTAATATATACATATATATATATACACACATATATATACATATATATATGTATGTATGTATATATATGTATACATACATATATATATACATATGTGTATGTATGTATATATTTATATGTATACATACATATATATATATGTATATATATGTATGTATACACATATATATATACATATATATATATATACATACATATAAATATATATATATGTGTGTGTGTGTGTGTATATATATGTATATATATGTATAGATATATATACATACATATATATATGTATATATATGTATATATATGTATGTATATATATATACATACATGTATATATATACATATACATACATGTATGTATATACATATACATATATGTAACACCCGAAAATTTGATAATCGCACGGAGCTCCATACGCATGATAATCGCACGATTGGAGTGTCCAATCGCATGGTGATCGAGCGACTGAAGGCCCAGTCGCCTGGAGCTCGGGCGACTGAGCTGTAGCTTTAAAGGGAGGGGCAGCCATCTCCCCTCCCGACACTTGCAAATTTCAGTTGGAAAGAAGAGCAGAGAGAAAGAAGAGAGAAAGAAGAGAAAAAGAGAGAAAAGTGGTGATTCGGGCTCGAAACTCGTCGAGTGACTAGTCCAAACAAAGCTCTTCATCTTCTTCTTGTTTGTGTGAGTTCTAGGACCCCCCGTGTAACGCCCTGAATTTACCGAAGACAAGCCATTTAATAATAATGGGCTTTTAAGGGTTAATTTAAGAAATAAGGATAAATTGGTGGGCTATGGACCAAATTAGCCTTAATGGGCTATGTGTTGGTGGGTTTAAGGGCCCTAATCAGCCCTTAAATAATACATGATCAGATTCATTCCAACATTATCAACCCTAGCCACCAAATTCGTAGAGAGAGAAAGTAGAGAGAGAAAGTATAGAGAGAAAGTGGTAAAATCTCAAGATTTGAGCTTGAAGGGTTGAAAGATTGAAGGTCTGGGTGATTGGAGCATCAAATCCTAAGAAAGGGGCAACAAAACCAGGTAAGAATCGACCTCTAATGCCTTCTGTAGATCAAACCCGGATTCTAGGGTTTTGGGGTTTTAAAAGTCTCAAAGAAACACATAAAGGTCGAATTTTTACGTATGAAAATGTGTAAAAAGGTTAGAAATGGTTTCATGGAAGGTAAACCAAGGACTTGGACGTAAAAAGTTAAGATTTTGGGTTAAAAACGGGCTGGTTCGTCATTGATATGCATCCAGCGAAACTGTGCCCCGATCCAGCGAAACTGTGCACTCATCCAGCGAAATTAAGCAGTGAAACTAAGAGAAGTTCCAGCGAAACTACAGTTTCGCTGGGGCGAAACTACTGTTTTGCTGATATGTTCGCCAGTGCCCAGGTTGACCCTTAGATATTGCGAAACTAGGAAATTCCAACGAAAGTTGGGCGCTTAAGGCAGCGAATCTGTCCAGCGAAACTGGCAGAAATGCTGCCCAGCGAAACTGGCAGCGAAACTGGCAGCGAAACTGCCAGCGAAACTATGGGCGAAATGATGAAGAAAATGATGTTTTTGTGTATTAACTTTCGTGCAACCAGAGCATTCGGACTATAGCTTAAGTAACTTAGGATTGAGGTTATTTTGCTAAGTTAAGGTGAGTTTTAGATCCCCTTATTTAAACGTTTTTCCATGTTTTTGAGGCTATTATGCATAGTAAACATAAGGTTTTCAAGGTAAGGATTTGAAGGTGTTTTAACAAAAAAATACAGTTTTTTAAAGTAAAATATGACATTTAAATAGCTCAAAATAATTTTCGGCTAGGGGCGTTGCCCCTTGGACCCCACTAGGGGCTGCTGCCCCTAGGACCCCGCTGTCAGGGGCTGCCGCCCCGAACCCCAGTTGTCCCGCGAAGGGCCCATATGATGATGAAAAGTCTTGCAAGCACTATGATAGACTTCACTTATGTGAGTCTGATGTATGATGATGGATCCGTATTCATGAGCAGGCTATGTGCCTTGCAGTGTGGATCAACTTTCGGGGGTTAGCTACCGTTTTCATATGTACCGACAGGGATTGGCATTTGTTGCCAATCAACATGGAGCTCTTGCTTTGTGCAATCTCGTTTATGCTAAAGTGGAAGATATTAATGAATGAAAGATAATGAACATGCTTATTATGATGAAATGTATATATTACGTATGCGTGGTCATTATATAAAAGACAAAGTTATATTTACTATTTACTTAAAACTAGAATTCACTCAGCAAAGCTGACTTTTATGCATAATAGTTGGCAGGTAGGTGCTGATGCTGAGGATGGTACTGTGGAGCTACTTGGGGAGATGTGGATGGCATTCCTGTTTATGAAATCTCTATTGTAGTTTATGAACAAGAATTGTGTTTTGGTTTACAATTAAAAGGGACATGTATTTGAGCATGATATGGTTTTTAAGTATTAAATGAATGTTTTAATTATTTCCGCTGCAATGTTTTGCTCTCAAACTGATTTTTATGCTATGGTTAACCAATTGTGAGGCTTCCCGGAACGGGGCCTTACACCTCATTTACTTGTTTTCAAACGATTTTGGGGCTGGAACTCATATAAACAAAAGGGCGTACCCGGTGCATGAAGCTCCCGCTTTGCGCAGGGTCCGGGGAGGGGCCGGATCGCGAAGCGATCTGATGTACGCAACCTTTCCTTGCACAATTTGTGCAAGAGGCTGTTTTCACGGCTAGAACCCATGACCTCAAGGTCACAAAGCAGCAACCTTACCAGTTGCTCCAAGGTCCGCCCTCTGGAACTCATATAAACCCGTTTTTGAAATGTATGAGTTTGACCCATTTGGGTGTAATTGTATGTGATGTGTTTAGAGTGCGATTTTGGACTTGTACGTGCTTGTATGATACCCTAGTATGATTCCCTAAGGTTTAGGAGGGATAATTTAGGCTGGAAATGAGTTTGGAAGAGTTTGAAGGCCGTATGTAGCTGCTGCAGTTCGGGATGAACTCCAGTCGCTGCCCAGTTAGGGTTAGGCGACTGAAGGGCCAATCGCACGACTGAGGAACGACTGACGCTCAATCTCATAACTGAAGCTCAGTCGTACGACTGGGGATTCAGTCGCACGACAGGTCATGCGACTGGGAGTTCAGTCGCATAGGTCCAGTCGCATAGTTGTTCAGTTGCACGACTGAGGGTTCAGTCATTTAGAAGTCCATTCGTATAGTGTTCAGTCGCACGACTGAAGGCTTAGTCTCCCAGAAGCCCATTCGCATAGTGTTTATTCGCATGATAGGAGGTCCATTCGCACGATTATATGTTCATTCGCTTAGGTGCCTAATCGCATGATTCAGTCGCATGGATGCCATGCGACTGAAGTATGTCCAATCGCCCAAATAGGGCTGTTGTGCACGAGGAGAGAGATAGTATTGCATGAATATGCATGATGTGTGTATGATAAGTATGATGTAGCCTTATATGATGGTAATGACTGATGATTTGTAAATATCGATGTTCCTTGTTTCGATACGTGTTTATCCTTCTGCGACTTTACGTGTTATGGTTAATGAATGAAACGAAAGTAATAAGAAACGTAAAGTAAAAGATAATGAAAGAGGAACATGATGAATGAATGCATGCATTAATGAATGAACGAATGAATGTAAGAAAAGGCTTGTAAGCAAATGTATGGAGGTGCACACCCATTGCAGATGTTAGCTCAACGGTGTGCGGGTTAGCTACCCGAAGGATGCACATTGGGGTTAGTCTTTGTGATTGACCATATGTATGGGATCCTTGCCGCTTGCCCCAGGTGACTGGATCCGCAGTAGTGCACAACGTTCGTGATTGATCATCACAGGTCCAGCATCCGCAGTAGTGCACAATGTTCGGGGTATAGCATATGTCATTGATCCAGAATGAAAGTAGAAAGATAAGAGGCGCATGTACCTACCCTAGGTGATCAGCGGTAGTGCACAACGTTCGTGGTTGATTACCACAGGTCCAGCACTAGCAGTAGTGCACAATGTTCGGGGTATTGTACATGTCACCAAATGTAATGAACGTACGAACGAACGTATTGAATGTATGAATGAATGTAACGAACGTACGAATGAATGTATTGAATGTATGAATGAAGGTAGGAAATTTATGACCGAAAAAAAGAGTTCACGAACGAACGTGAATGATAACGATGAACGGTACATGAATGAAAGCTAATGAATGAATGATGAAGATAGTAATAATATTATCTACGTGTACGTATGTTGTGTGATCGCATGTATGTAAGAACGGTTTTAATGAAAGAAAAGTATGTTTAATTGTAAAACTAGAACTCACTCAGCAACGCTGACTTTTTATGTATTTTCCAGTAGGCAGGTAAGAGTTGCTGAGGATGGCACGGGGGCAGCTACTTGGCATTTTTGGGTTGGCATCCATTTGTATGACAATGATGTATTTATGATGTAATACAAATTATGATATTTTGTAATATTTAACTACATTGTATTATATTGCAAAAGCGTTCATTAATATATGAAATGGTTTTAATTAATTTCCGCTGCGATGTTTTAAATAAATGTATGGTTTATGTGCAATGAATGACCAACTGTGAGATGCCCGGGAACGGGGCCTTACAATATATGTATATAAATATGTATATACATATATATATATATATATATATATATATATATATATGTATGTATATATATATATGTATATATATATATGTATGTATCTATGTATGCATCCCTATATATATGTATGTGTGTATCTATATATATGTATGTATGTATGTATATATATATACATATAGATTGTAAGGCCCCGTTCCCGGGACGTTTACAGCTGGTCGATCATCGCACATAAAACATATAATTAAATGACTTTACTAAAATCATGCAGCGGAAACTTTTAAAACCAACATTTCATTTCATTTAAATAAACACTTTTGCAAAATAATACGCCGTTCATCCCAAAAGATCGCTCGATCGTATTACAATGCAAAAACGTTAAATAAAAGAATGCCATCCACAAAGAGCCGAGTAGCCCCCCGTGCCATCCTCAGCAACATTACCTGCCAACTGAAAACAAATTGAAAGTCAGTGTTGCTGAGTGAGTTCTGGTTTTACAAAACATTATATTACCTTTCATTCTTTAAAATATTTTCTAACTATCGCACGTGGTCACACATCATACGTACATCAAGGTAATAGTTATTATCTTCATCGTCGTTGATTTCGTACATTTCGCACATTTCGTACTTATCGAACTTTTCGTACATCACTTATTATCTTTCACTTCTATCCAGATCCTGTCAAGCTTTACCCTCTTCATGGCACACATCCACAATTACTGAGGTCGAATGACAAGGATCCCGTTTCACACTTTATTATTATATTTCGGTAGCGTTCATTTTATGCTTTGTCACTTCGTTATCATCTCGCTCGTTTCATACTAACTCTAGATCCTATCAAGCTTTTCCCCCATCACGGTCCGAAACCTCCATTCCGAGCACAAATCTACTTTACTAATTGGCATAAAGCCCCCATTCTAGGCACAAAGCCTGTTGGCATAAAGCCCGGGGTCGAATGGCAAGGATCTCGTTTCGAGTCTGTTGCGACGGCAGGGTCGCTCACCTCATACATTTGCTTGCAAGCCTTTCTTATTTTCATTCATTATTAATGCACACATTCTTTCATTACATTCCTCTTCTCATTATCTTCCACTTTACGTTACATAATACTTTTCATTCATTCATTAACTTAACACGTAAAGCCACGGGAAAGATAAACATACATCATAATAAGGAACATCGTTATACACAGATAGCATCATCATACAGGGCAACATCATACATACATATCATATATCATGCATAATCATGCAACATCATCACCATCATGCCCAACATAACCACTAAGGCCTCAACAGTCATCTTACATGAGCTTACGGGGACTTCCACGTCAAAACTTACATCTGCACTTTCCCCCCCGAAAGTCAGTACTTAAACTACGCTTTTCCTCGGGTACACCAGCCCTATTTGGGCGTATGGGCACCCTTCAGTCGCAGAGCCTCTCACGCGACTGATTCCCATACGAATGAACACCACGAGATTAAGCCTTGTGCGAAAAGACATTTATGCGAATGAACACTATACGAGTGGACCTTATGCGAATGGACACTATGTGAGTGGACCTTATACGAATGGACACTATGTGAATAGACCTTATGCGAATGGACACTATGCGAATGGACCTCATGCGGATGGACTCAATGCGGATGACTACTTATGCGAATGGGCCCTCAGTTGCATGACTCCCCATGCGACTGGTCCTCCAATCATGCGAATGAACCTCAATCGTGTGAAGGAACCTCAATCGCATCATATTCGGCCGTATGGCCTCCAGTCGGTCGCCTAGCTCTAGCTGATGCAACATGCAGTTCATCCCGAACCCAATCTGCCATTTTTGACCTCTAAGCTCATCCAAACCCATTCTATGTCCAAATTAACCATCCTAAACCTTAGGAATGCATACCACAACACCATTCAAGCATACACAAGCCCGAAAACAAACTCTAAACGCATCACACGCAAACACATACAAATGGGTCAAACCCACACATATTCAAAAACGGGTTTAATATGTGGTCCAGTCCCATATCAGTTGAAAACCATTAAAAGAGGGGTCCTAGAACTCACACAAACAATCCTGTCGAGTAGAGCTTCGATTTGACCCGCTACACGACGATTTTGCTCTCTTGAATCCACTCCCCTTTCTCTTATCTTCTCCCTTTTCTCTATTCTTTCTCTCTATAGCTGATTTTTGCAAGTATGGGGAGGGTGTGGGCTGCCCTCCCCTCTTAATCCCCCACTCTTCCAAACTTTCTCCCATTTTGGCAAGTTTGGTCCCACGACTTTGGACTTTATTTCTTTTTCTTCTTTCGTCGGCTTCAAGGAAAATATCCGGGCGTTACATAGATATACATATATATATATAGATATACATATATATACATATATATACATATACATATATATATATACATATATATATACATATACATATATATACATATATATATACATATACATATATATATATACACACATATATATATATGTATGTATATATATATGTAGGAATGAGATCATGTGAAAACTCTTTGTTTTTATAAAAACTCTGTAACCCAACTATTTACCATTCATTTAGCATCAAAATGGAATATTCCATTTAAGTGGTGAAAATTAGATCAAGGGTAAAAGAGTAATCTTTAATATTGTCCTTTTCTTTTTAAACCACACATCAACAGATCCATCCATCCATCTACTACACCATCCATCCATCTACTACATCATCCACCTCCATCTACTACACCATCCATTCCTCAACCCTAAACCCCTCCATTCCTCAACCTTGATAAAAGACGACGAAGAACAAGGTAACCATCAACAGATCCATCGATCTACCATGTATCGGTTTGCCCTAATTTCTTGCAACCTTTTATCACTGCCTTCAAAAAAGACAACGAAGAACAAGCTTACATCACAACCTTACTTTGTTTTCTTTCCCTGAGTTCCACCATGATTCGGGTTTCTTTCAAATGTTTGATTAACAAACTTAGCCTTCGTTTACAGCAGAGTATGGTCATCATTTGGTGTTGTCTGTTATGAGGCCCCCTCCGCATCGGTTATTATTGCCCCTTGAAAGCATCTGATGCCTCCACATCTGTACGGTTGTATGTCACGAGGTGAGATAATGCACATTTGGGTTGTTTGTTCCAGATCTAGTGCTAAATCATTGGGATTTTATCTTATGTGCTTTACATATTTGATTCTATCCAGTTCAAGATGGTTTAGTTTTAGATCTGGTGGTTGTTTATTTGAATCCATTGTTTATTGAAGACAAAAACTAAGAAGCAGGTATGTTTTGATTTTTATTATGAACCAAAAAAGAACAGTTTAGATTGTGGGTTCTTTAGAATGAAGATGAAAGGTAGATTGATTTGCACGGGTACTCGTTTCTTGGTTGTTTGATTCTAGTTCTACATTATTTTAATTTTTTAACAGGTAATTGTTATTGATAAAGGTTTTATTTTGTTGATTTTTATATGTGTTTATTCAATGTACTGTATGATGTAATTCACTATAAGTATTATGATTTACATTCAAATAAACATGATGTAATTCACTGTAACTAAGTGTTTTTGTTACATGAACTTTTAATTAATGGTTTATTGTTATCAATACATATGTTTCGTCATTTTAATCCTGAAATTTAGATACTTTTTTGTTTATGCAATATATTACATCACTGTAACCCCGTACTTGTGTTGTTTACGTTTAAAACATGCTAATGGTGTAATTTTGTTCAGTAGTGTAATTACAGTGGTGTAGTTTTCTATTTTGGGTTTAATTATGTTACAATAATCTAATTACAGTTGTATATTTTGTTACAATGTATTTTTTTTATTTTATTTTTTGTTTGATTTCAATGTTGAAGTTTTGTTACATTAGTATAGTTACATGGTGTAATGTCATCTGGTTATTAGATTATTGTAATCACGATGATACTGTTAGTTATAGTGGTGTAATTTCAGGTGTAAAAACGTCTCTACAGTAGTGTAACAATAGCGCACATCACCAGTGTAATTTACAAATTCGGGTAAAAAAAATACAATTTGCAAGATTATATGGGATTTAAAGAGAAAAATATTATTAATTTAATGGTGCAATCTATATAAAAAAATAACAATGTTATAAAAGTTTAAAAACAAAGGGGGAAATGTTTTAAATAAAAAAAATAGGAAATAATAGGTAACTATGTGTGGGTTAATTGACCATTTTAACCTTATTAAATAAAAAAAGAAGGAAAAGATCTTGACCACTTAAATATTGATCAATGGTTAATAGTGGGTTAAAGAGTTCTTACAAAAAGGGTGGGTTCTCATTTGAACCTAACCCTATATATAGATACATGCATATATATATATATACATGTATGTGTATATAATATATATACATATATATATATATATGTGGGAATTAACTTTATGTATTAATATACTTATGGGTTGTCTCGTGCGTGATCTATTATAAGTATGTGATATCAAATGTATATGATATATTTGTGATATATAATATGTATATTATATATATGTGTTATGACATGTGTGATATATATATACACTTGCTATATATGTGTACGTTGTTGGTGAAATATAATGTGGGTTTATTATGAGATAATTAACAATGAAATAATAATAATAATAATAATAATAATAATAAATAATAATAATATAATAATAATAAAATAATAATAATAATAATAATAATAATAATAATAATAATAATAATAATAATAATAATAATAATAATAATAAATTCTTTCATGTATGATCCGGGCTAAGCGTCAATAGTGAGCCTTATTCTTGCGTGAGTTGTGTATGATTGTACTTGCATGTGTTTTGGGAAACGATTATGACTTGCACTGTAACCAAGTTGTGAAATGCGAAACCGTACGAACCATTATTAATATTTAATATTTAATATTAATAAATGTGCATCCAGGTTGTTCGGAAACTTAATCGTTCATGCATTTAAGGGGAGTTTACAGCCCCACTTTCATATTATTCATTCTTTTTAGGGGAGAGAAACATGTGCCTTTTCAATAACATTACAATACCTTAGATTTCGTAAGACAGCATGTACCTGGATACTATTATGTTATACTACGCCTTTTCGGACTGTTAATATGTTATTAGCGAGGTGATTGTTAATAGATTTACTGGGTTTGACAATCCCGCCCGGGCTAGTCGCGCTAGCTTGACTGGAGGTCAAACGGGTGAATGGTTAGTCTGTTTTACAGTGTTTTGGTCAGGATTCCACAGCCGGGGCATATATTATTATTATTATTGTCAGCTCAGTTGAGACTTCATACACACAGTGACTTGCTGTGGGTTAGCTACCTATTTATATGCTTTGATTACTAAATCTAAAATTTAATCACTATTAATTACTGTTTTCTGATAAACTTGTGACCTCACCGGTCTTTGTACTGATCTTAGCATGTTTTCTTTCAGGTCGTTGATGTGGCACGTTTAGGAGCACCGCATCCATTGCATATCATTCTCATTTACTTTTTAAACTGATTTAATGGTTTAGTTACATTTACATTTACTTAAATTGGTTTGGGCGCGTGTTTGCGTGGTTTTAACATTTGTTTAATTTTTTTGATTTCGCTTTCGCAACACTTAAACATAATTGGTTTGTTTCACTATTATCAAGTAACTATTATGTTTTGTAATTTTTGAGTCGTTTGGTGTAACTGCTGCTTATCTGATATCCTGGTTATGTCGTACACCTGACGGTAAAACTGCGTTAGTGGATTTTGAGGGTGTGACAGATTGGTAGCAGAGCATTAGTTATAGTGAACAAAAATGAACTTTTGCATCACATTATCATTGCATTTTAGACTATAACTGGATTTGCATTAGTTACACACGTAGATTGTTAAGTTATACTTGCTTACTGTTTACTTGCTTGGGATTATTTCTGTAGGGGTTTACTACAGGAATGGCATCTTATCACGAGCACTATGTAAGAGACCAGCGTGCTCCGAGTCACCTACTCCTACCGTACTTGCAAGAGGACCTGACTGGCCTCAACTTCCTTTTCTTAACGAGGAAATGGACTGGGATCAACCATTCATGATACCTGAGCGTGACGTTCCATGTGACTGAGATTACGCAACTTACATACACCGTATGGTGCACAGGGAGCGTGTTCCAGCCCTACCTACTACTAGACCTAGGACTAGGTCAGCGACTGCCACTATGGCATCTACCCTTCTTACTACTGACGTTCCCCTCGAGCGAGCCTTTGCAGCCCTGGTCGCTGCACTAGATACTGAGCGACTGCACATTAGAGGACTCACTGATGAGAACTCTGCCTTATGATATGTAAAGCCCAGTTCCCGAGACGCTTATAGTTGGACAATCATCGCATTATTAGTTCAAACAATACATAATTCATAAAATAAGCAGCGGAAGTAAGTTAACAAAAACCATTCATCACATTAATATATAAACTGTTGCTAAACAATACAACATTGTTTAAGTTACAAAAGCAACATTTAAATTGCATTAGAAAACAACAATAATATTATGCGTGAATGGATGCCAGTCTTGCCCTTCCATGTAGCCTCCCCATGTGCCATCCTCAACAAAATTATCTACCAACTGAAAATGCATAAAAGTCAGCGTTGCTGAGTGAGTTCTAGTTTTAAAGTATTGAAATACTTTATACAATTTATATATGAAAATAATCTTTCTAAATAAAATACTTTCTTTACTTTCATATATGAGCATTCATCGTACGTACAACAAGGTATAACCACATTCGTTATTCATTATCGCACGTATTCATTCGTTTCGTACTTTATCATTATCTTTCACTGTTTCTAGATCCTGTCATAACTTTACCCCCATTGTTAGGCACACAACCACCTCATTCCCGGCACACAGCTGCCTTATTTCCTGGGTAAAGTGACAAGGATCCCATTTCGTACTATGGATCAGTCACTAAGACTGATCCCCTGTGTGTGAACCCTCATGGGTTAGCCAAAATCGCACGCTATATTACACACATTTGAGCTAGCAACTCTCAATGTGTTATGAACCTCCTTTCATTTTGCTTGCAAGACTTTTCATTCGTTCATTCTTTATGTTCCACTGCCATTATCATTAATCTTTCACTTTCATTATGATAATACTTTACGTAAGCATAAACACACCACGTAAAGTCACATGATAATACATAATATGAAACATGAAATCAAACCTTAAACATTCATAAAATGAACAAATATAAGTCTAAGTCAAACTAGGATCAAACCCTACAAATTCTGATCTTTCCAAAATTCCAGAAACATTCTATGTGTTTCAGGCGCTTTGGCACTATGCAGGCGCGTGAGGCCTGTTTAGGTGTTTTCAAATATGCAGGAACATGGGCTTAATTAGGTGTTTCAACACTTAGGCGCATGAGCAAATCGGGCGCATGGGCACTATTTGGGTGCATAGGGTACACTTAGGCGTCTGAGCCTAACACCTTAGGCGCGTGAACTACTCTTCAGGTGCACGGGCTTACACTTAGAAATTCTAAGGCAATACTTAGGTGCATGGGGTACTATTCAGGCGCATGAGCCTATACTTAGGTACTTTCAAGCAATATTTTAGGCGCATGGGCTGTAACACCCGGATATTTTCCTTGTAGCCGACGAAAGAAGAAAAGAAATAAAGTCCAAAGTCGGGAGACCAAACTTGCCAAAACGCGAGAAAACTTGGAAGAGAAGGAGAATAAGAGGGGAGGGCAGCCCACACCCTCCCCACATCTCCAAAAGTCAGCCAAAGAAAGAAAAGAATAGAGAAAGAAGAGGGGAAGAAGAGAAAAAAAGAGAAAAGTGGTGATTCGGGCTCGAAATTCGTCGAGTAGCAAGTCCAAATGAAGCTCTTCTTCTTCTTCTTGTTTGTGTGAGTTCTAGGACCCCTCTTTTATACGTTTTTGAATGATTTTGGGGCTGGAACACATCTGAAAACTATTTTTGGGTTTTTGGGTGTTTTACCCATTTATGTATGTATGTGTATGTGTATGATTCGTTTAGGGCTTGATTTCGGGCTAGGATAGGCTTGAATGAGGTCGAGGTATGTTTCCCTATGGATTAGAAGGGTTGATTTGAGCTCAAACGAGGTTTGGAAGGGTTTGGAGGTCGAAAGTCGCGGCTGCAGTTCGGGATGAACTGCAGTCTGCGCCCAGTTAGGGCTAGGCGACCGGAGAGCCAATCGGCCGACTGAGGGGCGATTGGGGTTCAACTGCATGACTGAGGTTCAATCGCACAACTGGAGGTCCAGTCGCATGACAGGTCATACGACTGAGAGCCCAGTCGCATAGTTGTTCAATCGTACGACTGAGAGCTCAGTCGCATAGGAGTCCATTCGTATAGTGTCCAATCGCACGATTGAGTATCCATTTGCACGATTAGAGGTTCAGTCGCATGGGAGTTCATTCTCATTGGTCTAGTCGCATGGAAGGAAGCTCACCACTGAGCTCATTAGAACTCAAATCTAAACGAGTCAGCCCTTTCAAGTTCCCAAAACTTGTTGGTACTGGACCAGATCAATTCTTATTACTAGTAAAGTTCAGCTTTACCAAACTGCTCAAACGCCCCAACCTTTCAGGGATGGTGCCAGAAAGCTGATTCTTTCCCAGATACAAGCCTTGAAGCTTAAGCGAATCGCCAAACTCCGGGGGAACGAGACCAGTAAGCAAATTCCCAGATAAATCCAACGTTGTAAGATTTGTCAGGCGAGAGAGTGATCTTGGAATTGATCCAGAAAGCATGTTATTGCTTATCAAAAGATCTACCATGATGTTCAGTCGCATGGAGGCCATGCGACTAAAGAGTGCCCAATCGCCCAAATAGGGCTGTTGTGTACGAGGAGAGGCATAGTTTAATTACTGACTTTCGGGGGAAAGAGCAGGGGTACGTAATGATGTGGTAGTTCCCGTAAGCACATGTAAGATGGCCGTCGAGGCTTTAGAAGTCATGTTGGACATGATGATGATAGTGTTGCATATTATGCATGATGTATGTTATGTTAAGTATGATGTTGCCATGTATGATGGTGATGACTGATGACTGGTAAATTTCGATGTTCCTTGTTTCGATACGTGTTTATCTTTCCATGGCTTTACGTGTTATGATTAATAAATGTAATGAAAGTATTATGTAACGTAAAGTGAAAGATAATGAAAAGAGGAACAACATGAAAGAATGCATGCATTAACGAAACGAACGAATATGATAAAGTATGAAATGAACAAACACGTGAGATAAGGAATGGTGAGTATGTAAGTGACGGATGATGAGAGGTGGATTGCGTATCCCGGTGCTGTGTCAGTCTTCGGACATGAGTCGGGGGTTTGTTTATCAGGCCCCGGCACAGTATCAGTCTTCGGACATGAGTCGGGGGTATTGCATGAGATGTGATAGTGAGGTGAACAACTTTGTGTTGCAACAGACTCAGATAGAGTTCAATCCAGGTGATTGACTCGAATGGGATCTTTGTCATGTATCCCGGTGTTGTTTTAGTCTTCGGACATGAGTCGGGGGTTTGAGTACAGGCCCCGACACAACATCAGCTTTCGAGCATGAGTCGGGGATATTGCATGTGACAGGATCTAGTTGAATGTGTAGAGGATCACATGCTCTGGTACTATGTCAGTCTTCGGACATGAGTCGGGGGTTTATGTACAGGCCCCGGCACAGTATCAGTCTTTGGACATGAGTCGGGAGTAGTGCGTGAGAAAGAGATGAGATGAATGAGGAACGAATCGCGTGCTCCGGTACTGTGTCAGTCTTCGGACATGAGTCGGGGGTTTGTTTACTAGCCCCGAGACAGTATCAGTCTTCATACATGAGTTGGGAGTATTGCATGAGTTGATGAATAAGAAAGATAATTATGAAAGAAAGAATGAAACGAATGAAATTAACGGACATAATGAAAGTTAAAAAACAAACGAATGAAAGAAATGAACGGAAGGAACATAATGATAACGTATGAAACAGAATCCTTGTCATTCGACCTCAGTAATCATGGCTGCGTGCCATGAAGAGGGTAAAGTTTGACATGATCTAGATAGATGTAAAAGATAAAGAATGAATGAATGAAAGAATGGATGATGAAGATAATAATTATTGTATTATCTATGTGTACGTTTGATGTGTGATAGCATAAAAGTAAAGGAACGGTTTTAAGGAAAGCAAAGTATGTTTTATTTTAAAACTAGAACTCACTCAGCAATGCTAACTTTTGATGTGTTTCCAGTTTGCAGGTAATGTTGCTAAGGATGGCACAAGGCGGCTACTCAGCTCTTTTGGGATGGCATTCTTTTGTTAAAGCTTTTGTATTGTAATGCAATCAAATGATATTTTGTAATTGATGTTGTATTACTTTACAAAAGCATTTATAGTAAAAAAAATGAAAAGTTATTTTATAGTTTCTGCTGCATGATTTTAGTAAAGATTATATAATAAAATGTTTTATGCGCGATGAGGAACCAACTGTAAGCGTCCCGGGAACGGGGCCTTACATGGGCACTATTAGGCCGCATGACCCCAGCACTTAAGCTTTTCTAAGGAACAAGTCAGGCGCATGAGCCCTGTTTGGGCGTATGGCCAAATGTTTTGCATATTTTTAATTTATTTACAGTCACAATCATAATCCTAACATATTTTTTAGTTATGTCTATCATTCTAAGCATGAACAACACATACACAACCATAGAACATCCAAACACATACTCATATATATATATATATATATATATGCTTACATATATAACATTTATAAAAATGTTTTACATGTATTTTAGCTCCAAAAACGTTTAAAACAAGTAAAACCAGGGTCTAGAAACTCACCTTTTACAGCCTTGAAACAACTTCTTCGAATTCAAGCTTTCGAAGAGTTCTAACACTTAAAACACCAAGAATATACGTTCCCTGATGCAAACAAACACATAAGAACACATGAAGCTTGGTTAAAACCTTACAAAACTACAAAAAGAGACACCGCTTAGAAAGTTCTTCTCCTTCTTCTCTCTAAAAATCTGCTGAACTCTGATTTCTCTCTCTAAAATTGGCGTAGTAGTTGGTGTGCAAGACTATGGGCGGCCATGCCACTTTTAAACATAATAATAATATTTTGTTCTTTTTGCACTTTTAGCCCCTCCACTTTGGTCCATTTTACTTTCTATCAAGATACTTTTCTTTTCTCTTTCTTATTTCTTTTTTTCTTTTTATTTTGATAAAATTTCGGGCATTACACAAATCTACCCCCCTTAAAGAGGTTTCATTCCCGAAACCCGTCACTCTTTGAATAACTGTGGGTGATGCTGTCTCATCTCTTCTTCAGTCTCCCACGTAGACTCTGAACCCTTTTGGTGTTTCAACTTCACATGCACCAGTGGAACCATTTTATTTCGCATCCTCTTCTCTTTTCGATCAATGATTGCCACAGGTTGCTCTACATAATTGAGCTGTTTATCCACCTCGATATCCTCCAGTGGTATAATCATATCTTTATCGGCTAAACATTTCCTCAGATGAGATACATGGAGTGTCGGATGAATTCCACTTAACTCATCAGGCAGTTCCAATTGATAGGCCACCTCTCCTACTCGTGCGATGATTCGGAAAGGTCCTATGTATTTCGGGCTTAGCTTACCCCGTTTATTGAACCGGATGATTCCCTTCCAAGGTGAGACCTTCAACATGACTTTATCACCCATATTGAACTCGATCGGCCTACATCTTTTATCAGCGTACGACTTCTATCTTTATTTTGCTGCCTTCATAAAGGCTTTGATCTTTTCTAACTTTTCATTCATAGCCTCGATCACCTTGATACTTCCTAATTCTTTCTGTCTGATATCTCCCCAACATACGGGCATCCTACACCTCCTACCGTATAGCATCTCGTATGGTGGCATGCCAATGCTGGTATGATAACTGTTGTTGTATAACAGCTAACGGTAAGTGATCATCCTAACTTCCTCCAAAGTCAATCACGCATGCTCGAAGAATATCCTCAAATGTCTGAATCATCCTCACAGACTGACTATCTATCTGAGGATGATAAGCCGTGCTAATATGTAGCCACGTCCCCACCGCATCATGAAATCTTTTCCAAAACTTGGATCTAAACCGAGTGTTGCGATCAGACACAATAGACACCGGTACACCATGACATGCTACAATCTCCTTGATGAACAAACCCGCCAGCCTCTGAGATGAGTATGTCTCATAGATCGGTAGGAAGTGAGCACTCTTCATCAATCGATCAACTATCATCAAAATGGTATCGTACCCTCTCGCCGTACGAGGTAGCTTAGTAATAAAGTCCATGGTTATGTGCTCCCACCTCCACTTGGGTCTATCCAATGGTTTGATCTTCCCGTATGGCTTTTGGTGTTCTGCCTTCACCTGCAAACAAGTAAGACACCTACCCACATACTCCCCCATATCACGCTTCATTCCCAGCCACCAATAATCTTTTTTTATATCTTGATACATCTTTATGGCACCTGGATGAATGGAGTATTGAGTCTTATAAGCTTCATCCATAATACGCCCTCGTAGGTCTTCGTAACGAGGGATCCACATCCGTCCAAAGCGGTTTCTCACCTCGTGAGTGTTTTCTCCCAATTTCATGACTAGACCTCTCATCCCTTCGGAGTTAGTCGTGTAACACCCGAAAATTTTGTTAGTTAAAAATAAAAAGAGAAAAACAAAGGTGTTTAGAAACAAAAGAAAAGAAACATAAGTGGAGGGGTTAAAGATGTAAAAAGGACAAAATAATAATATTATTATGTTTAAAGTGGGCATAGCCGACCACTACTTCTGTTACATCATTGCTTTCGGGATTTTAGAGAGAGAGAGAAGAGATTTATCGGGTTAGAAGAAGCTGTTGAAAGGTGAGATTTTCTTGTAAATGCTTAGTTTCAGCCGAGTTTTTAGTTTTAGAACCAAGTTCTACCCACTTATGTGTTTATGTGTGTCTGGACATATGTGTTCTTGGTGTTTTAGGTGTTAGAACTCTTTGAAAGCTTGAGTTCGAAGAAGTTATTTCAAGGATGCAAAGAGGTAAGTTTCTAGACCCTGTCTTTTACGTGTTTTATAAATTATTTGGGGCTGAAAATGCATGTAAGTTCTTTTTACAAAAGATATGTATGTAATCGTATGCATATGTGCATGTGTTTGATGACTTATGTTTGGGATTGAAAAATATATTGGAAACACGTAAGTAGGTGGTCATGCGCCCAAACAGACCCCATGCGCCTAAGAAATTAACTTAGAAAGCCTAAGTAAAGCTTATGCGCCCAAACAATACCCTCATGCGCCCAAAATATGGTTTGAGAATACTAAGTATAGGCTAATCCACCTAAACAGTAGCCCATGCGCCTAGAAAATACCTTAGAAATACTAAGTACATGTTCATGCGCCAGATTAGTAGTTCATGCGCCTAAGTTTTTGCTGAAACGCCTAAGTATAGGGGGTGATGCGCCCAAATAGTGTTCATGCGCCCAAATTTTAGTCAGGCGCCTAAGTGTAGGCTTATGCGCCTAAATAGTTCATGCGCCAAAAAGTGAGAAAAGGCTTAGTATAGGGCCTGTAGATACATGTGTACCTAGTTTCTGAGCTTAATGTAATATGTCTTTAGTGTCTTACACATATGTAATTGAATGGGTACTTTGATGAAAGACAATGTGTGGATGTGCTTATAATGTTTATTATTTCATTTATTAGTAGTTTAACGCTTATTGGACTGACTATATAGGTTTATGGTTGTTTGAATTAATCTTAGTAGTGTAATGATTAAGAAATATATTCAAACTTAGTAATATGAAGTTCTCATGTGAATGGCCCATGCTAATGGACCATACGCATGAAAAACTTCATGCGAATGACTCAGTCGCACGACTGAACCAGGAGACTGGATCAGTCGTATGATTGTAACATGAGATTGGCTCAGTCGAAAGACTGAACACTCAGTCGTGCGAATGGATCAACCGCATGGCTCAATCGCACGACTGAACCATACTTGTGGTTCAGTCGCTCGAACGAGGAACCCTAACCTATAAATACCACTTAAATCGTGGAAAAAAAAGACTTGAATACATACATACCCTACCCGTCCAAAGACCTCTAAGAACCTGTTCCAAGTTCATAGATCGTACTAGATCGATTACCAATCGTTCTTAATGTTTAGATTCAATCTATAATTGTTTCTATGTATGTTCTCACTGATTGGATCGCCAATCAAATAGGATTCTGCACTATATGATTCGGTATACACGTATATCAGTTAGTACATCATCCAGTACAAGATCCTAACAGTCAGTTATTTCCAATAAGGGGTGACGAGCAAATAAACGCCACAAATATGTGCGGATGACCACAAAAAGAGCAAAGCATGAAAAAAATGAAAAATAAATGCAATCAAGCTGATAACCTATGTTGTTGGTGCGTTATGTGCTAAAGAAAAAATAAATATGCTCTCACAAGAAGATAGGTTGTGTGCCTCTCTACTATGCGATGGCACTAACCTGAGGATTAGCATAACCTAGATATGCTAGAATTCATTGTTGTTTTCCGCCTCTCTGCTGTGCGGTGGCACTGACCTGAAGCTTGGCCTCTCTTTGAAAGCTCTGAGAATAGTCTCTTCTTGTCAAAATACCCGTAGACCGCTCAAAAATCTCCTGAGGAATGTTGATTACCATATAAGCGTGGGCTCCACAAATGTTGGTTGAAATAATAAAACCTAATATATCACCAATCTGTGTCAAAAGTCTATATATGGATTTAAGTGGTCAGATTATACTGACAATCAGTGTGGCTGCAATTCTTGAAAGTCCAAATCAACATGTGCATCTTGTAGTACCAGTATAATTTCCTAAAATTGCTAAACGACCCTCGATGAAAACAAGAATCAAGCATCAGATTTTGGAAACAAGTCCTAAATGGTTTGATGACCTGTATGATTCCATAATGAATCGTTTCACTTATGGTCAAAATGACTTGAAGCTGCCTATTCTAGAAATAAATCTGGTAGATTTCTATCCTAGGATTTCCACCCCACACAAAAGCACAAAAACATTTTAGTTTTGAAGTTTAATTTTGCTTGCTTAAATTTTCAATCAGTTTAGCTTTATCTGTCGGACTATGAAGTGTATTTCAATCTGGGATTTAATCACCTAAAAGGGTCACGTCTGAGGTGACCAAACCTGTGTTCAAATGGTAAATGGGTCACGTCTGAGGTGACAAAATGTGTCTTGTTTGAAAGGATCACGACTGAGGTGATCAAAAGTTTTCAAAGTTAAAAGGATCATGTCTGAGATGAACAGATACTCAAAATGTTTAATCAAAAGTTAAATGGGGTTAAATGTCAAATGGTCATAAAGTCAAAATCATGAGTATGATCCATTCGCACGAATGGACCATGAGTATGGACCAATCATACGATTGGACCATACTTATGCACTAGACAACCGAATGGAGCATAAGTATGAACCATTCACACGAATGGATTACAAGATTGAGCCAGCCACCCGAATGGAGTTGTCCGAATGAGTCACTCGCCCGACTGAAACCCAGTCAGCCTACTGAATGTGATCGACTGAACCAATCGCATGACTGAGATCGAATCATCCGAATGAAAAGAGCGAATGGGTCCAGTCACCCGATTGAAACCAGATTCAGTATAAATAGGGCCATAGTCGATCGCATACACTCATCACCCCTCGTTCGCCCTAAAATCGCACAACATACCGTTACTCTGCCAAACTTTCCTCTGACCTAATTTGACCTCAAATTTCATATTCTGATGATTTCTGGTGTTTACATAGATACAATGCGGTACTATCTAACCACATTTCAGTCGATTTGACCCTTAAATTACAAAATTCGGCCCTAACAGGAACTGTGACTTAAGTTGGACCAATAACCTGATAAAACTAAGTAAAATGTTGAAATCAAGGTTATATAATGCTAAGTTGGGTTATTGCGAGTCTAATGAGCCAAACCATGATGTCAAATGTTAAGATTTGGTCAGAATTCAAATCTCAATCATAAACAGTAGGTCATGCGATTGGACACCCGGATGAACTACAATCGCACGACTGAGCTGAACGAATACTCAGTCGGCTGAATGAATAATGCAAATGAGCTCAGTCAGCCGACAGAACCAATCGCAGGTTCAGTCACCCGATTGAACTCAGTCGCATGATTAGTCACCCGACTGTATTCAGTCGCATGTTAGGTCAAACGACTGAACCCAGTCGTATGGTTCAATCGCATGATTGAACCAGATTGATCTCAAACAGGTTAATCTTTAATGGTTTTTGTTATGTGGTGATCTAATGTCTATGTGTCTTTAAGGGATCTCGGATCTAGTTTGATCAATTAGGTTATTATTTACAGCGGAATAGTATAAGAATAGACAAAATTTAAGCAAGAACACAAAGGATATTCAATGAAACAGTATGGTTATAAATAGAGAATGTTTTTTTGCAAAAGAGAATGTATTCATTCATACACAAGCTTCGGCCAATACAAATTAGGTCAACCTTCCTTTTATAGAGGTAAGGTGATGTCAACAGATGTCACTTGATAGTGACATCTAACCGTTTTACAAAAACAACTGAAACTGACTAAGCTACTGAATATGTCCACAATAGCCGAGGACATCTTCTTACAAAAGAAGCTAAGTATTAACTAATACTACAACTATTGAAAACAAACTACTGAACTACTTATTACAAACTACTGATTACAAACTACTGAACTGAAAAAGATAACTACTGAAAAGGAAACCATCACAACTACTGAAGAGTACTACTTCAGTTGTTGTGACAACCTCTAAAGGCTTAGTCTTCAGACTTTGTCTTCAGCACTTGTCTTCAGACTTTGTCTTCAGCACTTGTCTTCAGACTTTGTCTTCAGTACTTGTCTTCAGACTTTGTCTTCAGTACATGTCTTCAGACTTTGTCTTTAGCACTTTTCTTCAGACTTTGTCTTCAGTACTTGTCTTCAGACTTTGTCTTCAGTACTTGTCTTCCGACTTTGTCTTCAGCTGATGTAGGCTTCTTCAGTTGTTATGATGTCTGTGGGACTTAAAAGTTTTTCTGATCTGGCTCATTGGTTCTTTTGGTCCAACAAACTCCCCCTGAACCAATGCAGCCAAAACCTTTAAGATTATTGGAGTCCTACTTATTAGGCAAAAACATTGTCTTTTTCTTCTGGATCAGCTCAGAAATGACCATTTTAAGCATAGGCCTGGGAAGAGGTTTCAGTAGATCTGATTGGCAAGGGATGGATGGGAACTCTGTCTTGGGGAATTGGACACAGAGTTGTTACCCCATCCATGAAACCTACTTCCCTACGATGAGTCTTTAAGACTCTCTTACATAGGCCTCCAGGAAGACAACTTGTTCTTCCAGAGTGAGATCTTTAGCTGCTCCTTCAAAGATGAACTCTAGCCCATAATATTCAGAAAGATATTTGACCCGTTTCCCATTCACTTCACAGTTGTTATTTCTCTATAAGCAAACTCATCAGGGTGATTACCCTCAAGTAACAACTGGAGTTCATTGCTCCTGACCTCTTCAAGCCTCTTGTAAATTAACCCCTTTTTCACCATTTTGTTTTCTTGTAACTTTTAGGGGGAAAGATTAGCTTTGTAGGCTTTCTTGAAGTCTTCTAGGATTTCCTAGGGTGATACTATAATGGCCAGCATGATCACTGCATCTACAATCTTCTTTACTTGGCCATTGTATCTATTTGGAATGTTCTTCTTATGAATTCTATGACTCACCCTGGGATCAGGCCAGATTCTCACTCTTTCCTTCTGATATTGAAAGGTTAATTTGAGAGCATACAACCTCTGAGCATGTTTCCTCATAGATTGTATTGAAGTGGTCTGAGGAAAGTCTTTATCAATTAAGCTTAACAGCTGCTCATCATGTTGTTTGTGCTGTTCTTCTTCTTCTAGCTTAACTTTTACCATTTGCCTCTGGATGTCAAGTGTGATTGTTGTTGGTTGACTCCTGGGCTCAGGCATCTTAATAACAGCTGAAATGGGTAGCCTGTCTTCCTTATCATCAACTTCTTCTTCTTCTTCTTCTTGAAGCCTCAACACCCTTATGTTCCTCTTGGGTGCATCATCGGCAGTTGTTTGTGTTGGATTTTTGGGTAAAGGAGTTGGTTTTATGGGTTGTGATGTTGGTTGTTTTAGTGTGGGAGTTTGTACAGGCTGCTCTAGCATTTTGGTTGCAAGTAAGGCTTTGGAGTACTTTGCTAGATCAGTCCTCTTCCCAGCACTTAAGGGCTTCTATGATCAATCCCTTTGTAAATACTTCAGACGAATAGATTTGGTTGGTTATCTCCAAACTACTGTCCCTGGTCCATGATTTCACCTCAAGGATTGATCTCCCCAAATATTTTGATATGAATCTGACCATGGCTTCCAGTCTCTCCTGTTCTTTCTCACTGTAACTAGCCCATCTATACCCGATCTCTTGTATCTCCAGCCTTTTGATCTTAGAATCCAACTTAGCTATATCAAACCCTTGTCTTAATAGCTGATCAATGATTTTATCCATTGATATGCTATGATGCTCATCAGCTTCTTTGATCATGTCATCCAACTTTTTCTCCGAAGACTTCTCA
The DNA here is from genome assembly GCA_024085815.1 of Flaveria linearis. Taxonomy (NCBI): domain Eukaryota; kingdom Viridiplantae; phylum Streptophyta; class Magnoliopsida; order Asterales; family Asteraceae; genus Flaveria; species Flaveria linearis. The sequence continues at coordinate 79,854,886 of CM044001.1, forward strand.
ACACCCTTCTTCTTCTTGTATGTGACATGAAAGTCTTTTTCTTTTTCCTCCTCCCTCTCCTTTTCTTTTCTTTCACCTCCTCCTTTTCTTTTTCTTCTTCTTTCTCCTTCTCTTGTTCTTTCTCTTTCTCTTGTTCCTCTTCAACTCTCTTCCTTTTAACTGCTTTCACTGACTTAGACTCCCCCTTTTTGGTTGCATTAGGTTCAGGGGTTTGAATGTCAGAAAGCCTTTTAGAAACTGCATCATCAACCAGGATTTGTATATTTGAGGAGAGCCTCTCATCAAGGGCTTGATGCACTATGTCAGTGATGATGGGAGTGATGAGAGGCAGGGAAGATTTAAAAACAGCAGCCATTTGCTTAGAGGGGTTCTGTCCCTGAGAAATGGTTCCAGAAGCAGTGGCTGGTGGTTGATTTGTTGAGAGTGGCTCAATGTTTGGGAGACCTTCAGAAGAAGGTTCCATCTATGGGTGAATTTTGGCAGATGGTCTGGATTCTTGAGACATTTTGGCAAGTAGTTCTTGTAATCTACTTACCTCAGCCTCAAGAATGGTGTTATGGGCTAGAACATCAAAGAAAAAGCCCAGGTCATCATCAGTGGGTGCTGAATCATCTGACCTCCTGATTTCATTAGGATGAACATGTGCTGAGTGTGGATCAGTATTCACATATGCCCCTTGATCTTGGTACTGGGGACTTCCTGCCTCAGGATTTTGTCCTTCATCGGCAGTTGCCTCTGGTGAGGTCTTAGAGATGTTACCAATTGCATCCTGTTCATGTGCTGAATCAGGAGAAGTGGCAGCCTCACCAGAAGTTCTAATCTCCTCCTCCACACGGGGAGATTAAACTGTGTAATCCCTGTGCTGTGGGCTATCAGCAACACTAGAATCCTCCCCCTTAATGATTGAGGTTTTCCCAGTAGTAATAGGTGCATGGGGAGAGGGTGGAGTGTTGAGTTGAGTCAGCACTTCTGCAATTATAAATGTTGGGCTTTGTGGGGTGGCTGCAGTGGGAGATAGGTGTGAAGCAGTTTGCACTTTGGGTGAATGGTGCTCTTCAATGGCAACCTTCTCAAATAAGAGAGGTTCCAGTAATGTGGCATCCCCTGAAATGGTTGCGTCAGGATCCTTTTGAGAGGATTCCTGAGCAGTTGTGGTAGGTGGAGTCTTTAGAACTACTGGTGGATTACTACCAATAGTTTCTTCCTGCCTTGGTGCTGCAGGGGCATCCTCAGGGGACTCAACTCCCTGAGTAGCCTTTTTGGGCTTTTTAATTTTTGGCTTGGTGGGGACTTTGGATTTGGAGGATGAGGCTGTGGGTTCCCACTGCTTGGGTTTTAGCAGCTTGGCAGCTCTTTTAGTTATGTGTTCGAGTTGTGCCTGGAGTATACTTCAGGCAAAACTGCCGCAGCAGGGACTCCTAGGCCAACAAGGCCCTCAGCTTTTAATTGATTTTCAATAATAGCCATAAGAAACCTTGGATATAAGATCTATCTATTAGCCACAGGTTTCAAAGCCATTTCTTTTAATTCTAAAAAGATAATTTCAGAAAAATTTAAGCTTTGGTGTTCAAGAATAGAATACAATACCTTTTGCCACTTGGAAGACATTTGATGCCATGAGGAGGTCTTAGGGGCAAGACAGACATTGACAATGTGGAAGATTAGGCGTTCAGGGTCATGGAAGTGCTTCTTCAAGATTGTGGTAGCACTTAGGTCACCTTCATATCCATGATGGGCGAAGGATAAGTCGGTTGTACCCTTAGGATACTCGGTGACAAAGGTGGCATCATTTAGATTTAGGGTTTGCCGAATAATGGTAGAAGTGACAACCACCTTCTTCTGGTTGACAAACGACTGGAGAGTGATCTCGGCATCATTCTCACCAGTTTTTAGGGTGACGTTTGTCCAGAATTGTTGTAGGGATTCGACGTATATGGTTGGATTCAAAAGAAAGGCCGTTTGGTATGGGGATTCAACCATCAGATCGATGGCGTCATCGAACTTGTTCCAGAAAGTCGATTTAGTGAGGTAGGCTACACAGTTATGGCGTGGTTTGAGTTGCATGGTCGCCATTAATGCAGGAGGGAAGATTTGAGAATTTTGAATAATAACGGTTGAGAGATGTAAAGTTCTGAGTTTAGGGTTTGGTATTTATAGATTATGAAACGGCTGATGGAAAACAACTGAAGGTTTTGGTGTTGGTCATCAGTTGTTTGAAACGAATGAAGACATGGTTTTAACCTTCAAATGTTGTAAATGATTGAAGACTTGGTGTTAATCATCAGTAGTTGAAAACTACTGAAGACCCGGTTTTGGCTTCAGTTGTTTTGAAATGACACAACAGTTGTTTAAAACAGCTGAAGAGTAAAGTTACTCATCAGTTGTTGTTATCAATTCATAGGTTTCAGTTGTTTCACTCTGACCTCAACATTTACTCATCTGACTTTGTCTGAATTTCAGACGTTTCATTGGTCATCAGTTCTTTGGAATATTTATTCATCAGCTCTTCTGAACATTTGTGGAGTAGATCTTTTTGAAATAAATATTCTTTAGAACTTGTGAACAAATATTGTCTGCAGTACTTATGTGCAGGGTTACACATCAGTTATTTTTGGACAAATTTGTTCTTTAGTACTTATTGGTTAAAAATAGGCATCAGTAGTTATAACCACATCTGTAGTTGTAACTACATCAGTTCTTTTCAACAAATAATGTAGTTCAGTACTTTTAAGTATTTTAGTCTTCAGTCTTTTTATCACTTCAGTAGTTAAAAAGTATTGAAGACAAAATAACTCATCAGTACTTATTTTTGACTTTTGTATACTAATACTCATCAGTAATTATGATCTGAGAGTATAGTATTAGTCAATTTTTTCTAGCTGCAGCATACCAAGCCTTAGCATAAGATTTTGAAAAGTTGCACTATCCAAAGGCTTAGTAAATATATCTGCAAGCTCATCAGTACTAGGAACAAACTTTGGATCAATCAGACCTTTTTCAGAGCAATCCTTGATGAAATAATGTCTGATCTCAATGTGTTTGGTCTTAGAATGCTGGACAGGATTCTTAACAATACAAAAAGCTGAAGCACTGTCCATCAATAATGGAGTCTTAGTCTCTGTAATGTCATAATCCAGTAATTGATTCTGAAGCCAGAGTACCTGAGATGTACAACTTGCAGCAGCAATGTACTCTACTTCAGCAGTGGATGTAGCAACTGAAGTTTGTTTCTTACTCTACCAAGAAACCAAACAATTGCCTAGAAATTCGCATCCACCAGAAGTTGATTTTCTAGTTACTTTACACCCTGCATAGTCACTATCAGAGAAAGCAACCAATTTCCAAGAGTGCCTAGTGGAATACCAAAGTCCTAGAGATTGAGTTCCTTGTAAGTATCTAAAGATCATTTTGACTGCAATAAAATGGGATTCTTTAGGTGCAGCCTGAAATCTAGCATAGACACAAGTTGCAAACATAATGTCTGGTCTAGAAAATGTGAGGTACATCAAGGAACCAATCATACATCTGTAAAGGGTTTCATCAACCGCTTTACCTTTCTGATCAACATCCAGTTGTGTGGTGGTGCCCATGGGAGTAGAACAGGGATTACAGTTTTGTAAATCAAACTTTTTCAAAAGATCTTTTGTATATTTTGACTGATGAATGAAAGTTCCATCAGTTCTTTGTTTGATTTGCAAACCCAGAAAGAACTGTAATTCTCCTATGGCACTCATTTCAAACTTTTATTGCATCAGTTTTGTGAATGCATCACACAACTATGGATCAGAGGATGCAAAAATGATATCATCAACATAAATTTAACCAAGTAGCTTATGCTGTCCTACTTTCTTTATGAATAAAGTTTTATCTATGGAGCCTCTAGTGAAATTATTTTGAAGAAGAAAATTAGACAGTGTTTCATACCATGCTCTAGGAGCTTGTTTTAACCCATACAGAGCCTTATCAAGCTTATATACCCAATCTGGATGTTTATTATCCTCAAATCCTGGTGGTTGATGTGAACTCACTAGATCGGTAAACATCCGAGCGTGTTCTTGACGGAAGAAGAAAAACCAAAAGATAAACAAAAGTACGAACAATAATCAAATGATTTTATTGATAAAACATAACGATTTTAAGCTCGTTACAACTTAAGAATCACAACTTTTGGCAAGGGGAGATCGAGCATGATCTCCCCTCTCATCCGGCAGCACCTAGGCCCCGGGCACACTATCCAAAAACCCTTAGGTTTCTACATAATGAAACTGGTATATATAGGCTTCGGCCCATATTAGATGCGACTGGGCCCATTCGTGCGATTGGACCATGTGTATGGATCAATCGTACGACTGGACCATGCGTATGGTTCAATCGTACGACTGGACCATTCTTATGGTTCAGTCTTACAAATGCCCTAATCGCATCTCTCAGTCGCACGACTGGTCCATTAGCATGGCTCAGTCGTATGACTGAGTCTCATTCGCATATGTTCTTGCGAATGACCCAGTTTCATGTGTTTACAACATATCAGGTGTAATACATTAAGCCTAGACTATTCGTCAAGCGACGGACACACTATATATGACAATATATGCTCCAACAGTTGAAACACATAAACCTCTTCTTTTATTTACCATATAAAAATGCACTTTTGACATCCATTTGAAAAACTTTGAGATTGTGGTAGGTAGCATAAGCTAAGAACAATCTGATTGCCTCCAGTCTGGTTACAGGGACAAAGGTTTCATCATAATCAATACCTTCTTCTTGTGCGAACCCCTGTACAACCAGTCTGGCCATGTTCTTGACAATTTGACCTTTTTCATCAGTTTTATTCCTAAACACCCATTTAGTGCCTATTGCACACTTACCTTGGGGGTAGAGGAACCAGCTCCCACACTTGTTGCTTTTTAAACTGAAGAAGTTCAAGTTGCATGGCTTCAACCCATCCATTGTCTCTTAATGTAATATGATAATTCTTTGGCTCTTGCTGACTGATGAAGAGAGCATAGAAGCAGAAATTGGACAATTGACTTCTGGTTGAAACTCCAGCATTGACATCACCAATGATTTGAGACATTGGGTGATTCTTCAGCTCTTGATAGACAATAAGATCTGTGCAAGTGTTTGTAGGAGATTCAGCAGCAACAGATGTTGATTCAGACTCTTGAAACCATGAAGAAGATGGAAATTCAAACGAAGTAGATGATGCAGAGATCTCATCAGCATTTGTTGTGGATGGAGCTGCTGAAGCTATAGGTACATCAGGTTTAGATGACTCAGGCAGTTGAGCACTAAACTTGAAAAGGTGAGTACTGTCATCATCATCGTCAGCATCACCAGGTGGAGAACTGTTTGCAGGAACTGCAACAGCTGGAGACTGATAAGGTACATTTTGCAGTATGTCCAAATCAAATAGCTCCACAAGGTTTTGGGGAATTTTGTCTTTTGGAGATTCATTGAACTTCACATGCAAAGTCTCTTCCACTATCTTTGTTCTGCAGTTGAAAACTCTGTATGCCTTGTAAGTAGATGAATATCCAGCAAAGTACCCTGCAACCACCTTTGATTCAAACTTCTGAAGTGGATTATTTGTGTTAAGAATGTAACAGGGACACCTAAATGCTCTGAAGAATGAAATCAGAGGGGCCAAATGATGTAACACTTCATAAGGAGCCTTCATCAGCCTCTGATTTACTAAGATTCTATTCTGCACATAGCAAGTTGTGTTGACAGCTTCAGCCCAAAAGGTCAGTGGCAAACCAGAATCAGCCAACATTGACCTAGCAGCTTCAATAAGTGTCTTGTTCTTTCTTTCCACCACTCCATTTTGTTCAGGAGTTCTTGGAATGCTATACTGCCTCTTGATTTCTTTGGACAAGTAGAATTCATCAAGTGTGTGATTTCTAAATTCTGTGCCATTATCACTCCTCACACACTTGACTGGAAGGGAATACTGTTTTTCAATATGCAATAAAAAATATATAATGGCTTGTGCAGCTTCATCTTTTGAATGCAAGAAGAAAGTCCATACAAATCTGGAGTAATCATCCACAATTACCGGACAGTATTTCTTCTTTGCTATGCTCATCACTCTTACAGGACCAAAAAGGTCCATATGCAGTAATTACAAGCAGGCAGTGGACTTTGGCTCTTCTATTTGAGGAAATGATACTTTGTGTTGCTTCCCTTTCAAACAAGTAGAGCAGTTGTCATCACATTTGAACTCCTTCATTGGCAATCCTCTCACTATACCATGATGGATTAGCTGGTTCATGTTTTTAAGATTCACATGACCAAGCCTTCTATGTCATAGTTTAGATTCCTGAGAAGAGGCCTTGGAGAACAGGAAAGGATGGCCTTTTAGATCAATTTTCTTTGATAAATCTAAGGCATATACTCTTCCTATCCTATTGGCCTTCAGGAGAGTATGTTCATCCAATACCTTGTCAATCAGACTCAGAACTTTGGAAGACAGAATCCTGCAGTTCTGGCTGGTGAAAAGGGCAACATGTCCTTTATCACACATTTGACTGACACTCAAGCAATTGTACTTGAGATTCTCCACATGGTTGACATCATCAAACCTTATTTCACCATTTGAAACAAAGCCTTTGCCAATGATGTAACCTTTAGCATCATTACCAAAAGAGACAAATCCCTTCTTTCCTTGAGAGTAGTCATTAAGAAGAGAGTTGCTCCGTGTCATATGCATAGATCCTCCACTGTCCACATACCAGATGCTTCTTTGGCATGCTGAAGAACCCTGCATTTGTCAAAAGAAACTAGTTAGTTTTTGAGACCTAAACCATTTTGGTTTTGGGTCTGTTCTCATCAACAGATTTTGCACTAACTGGTTTGTCATTATTAATAGCCTGTGGTGATGGAGATGGCGTAGAAAAGGATTCCTTTGATATTGGTTTGAGTCTCCTTTTCTGTGGTTTAAGCATAGGAACATCTATTTGGTTGGCTCTCCCCAATAGATGTTTAACCATCATAACAAGTTGTGTCTGATTGTTTGCTAAAGCCTTCAGTTCATCGGACACATCAGTTCTTGTCTTTGATTGATTCCTGTGTTGCACCATTTTCTCACTTTTGGAATACACAGACTTAGTCTGGTGTTTTCCTTCAACTGTTTCATGATCAACCCCTTCTTTCATTTTGGATTTCTTTATAGATTTTGGGATTTTAGGTTGAGATGCCGCTGGTACAAACTTGGTTTCAAACTCATTTTTCATTTTGTTAAATTTCTTTTTAATATTCTTATCTTTGTTGAGTGTTAAACCCTTTCTGTACCAGCAGTCATCAGTGAGATGATTGAATAAGCCACATATTTCACATGACTTTTTCTTCATCTTCAGTTGATCAACTGCTGAAGAAGTTGAAACTACTGAAGATTTGTTCTTCAGTACTTTCTTTCTTTCAGTACTTATGTTAAGTACTGATGGATTCTTAACTACTGAAGATTTGTTCTTCAACAGTTTTCTATCAGTACTTTTGGACTTCCTGATAGACTCTTCAACAGTTTTCAAACCCTTTTTGATTTCAGTGATTTGGGTTTGTTCTTCAGGTGTTGTGACTTGCCCTTCAGTACTTTGAGTACTTTGTAAGGCAACACCTGAAGTGATCAATTCTTTCTTAATCATGTGTTTGTCAGCATTGGAACCATCAACTATTTCAATATCAGCTGATTGGTTTTCTGAAGTGCTAATGCTGACTTCATCTTCTGATTTTGGTGCATTATCAGAGGGTGAATTACATGATGATGTGGATTGGTCATTGCTTTCTCCTTCAGATTCTACTTCTAAATTAGGAGTAAAATCTGTAGGAGGAGCAGTGTGATTATAACCAATCCTAAACTTCACATTTGAAGTTGTTTCTTTGTTAAGAAGCATCTTAAATCCCTTGCATGATGTTACCCAACGTTCACACTCTACTTGGGTATCTACAAGTGTTTCTTTGAGGTCCTTATATTTCTCCAACATGACCTCTTCCTTTGCCTTGTTATCAGTGATTTGACAATTAATTTGGAAATCTCATCATTCTTTTCATTTAAAACAGACTCAAACTTAGCTTTTCTTTTGGAAATTACTATCTCTTGCTCAAGATTTTTATTGATTAAAGCTACTATTGCTTATCTAATTGATGCAAATGTGGCTATGCATGACTCAGAACACAACTTGGCTTTTGCCTTTAAAGATACCTGTGATACCTGTGATGTTGAAGCATTTGAGGATGATCCATCAGTAGTCTCCAGGGCCATAAGAGCAAGATTTCCAAAAGGATTTTCACCACCATGTTGACCAGCACCAGGAAACAGTTGTTCATGATAACCAGAAATATCATCTAGTAAACTGCTCCAGTCAACAAGTCCAGGGGTAAAAAAGCTATGTTGTGGTTGAGATTGAGATTGTTGATGTGATTGAGATGATTGAGGCTCAGGTAGGGCAGGTGTTTGTTGAGTTATGGGTACTTGAACCTGATTGGACTGAGGCATGTAAAAACAGGGGTAAGGATATGGCATAGGACCTTGAGGGACAAAATATGCAGCAGATGATTGAATTTGTGATGGATGACCAGAACTGGTGGAATGTAGCCCTTTGTTTTGTGAGCTATTGCCGGGGAATGTCACAAAGGGTGCAGATGAGGTAGATCCAGATGATCTATACTTTCTTGCAAAGTGTCCAAGTCTATGGCACTTGTGACAACTCAACTTGCTCTTGTCAAAACCAACCTTGGTTTTGCCAGAGAGACCTGGAAATTTTCTACCAGTCCTTTTGTAAAACTTTTGAGATATGATGTTAATCATTGTCATTTGACTCAAAATATCCATCTCTTCTAGATCATCATCTAGAATTCCTTTCAAATCATCCATCAAAAAACACAAATTATCACTAACACCACCTGAATTATCAACACCAACAAAAGCATGTTCTCCACTATTTGTAGAGAAATCTATATGCTCATCACATGAACCTTCTGATGCAGCATACTCTGACTCCTGTCCGACCAATGCAGTATTTCCTGGTACAAAGTCATCAGTGAGCTTCCCGGATGAAGACAATTTCCTTTTCTGTTCTATCTCTCGTTCAAATGTCAACAGTTTCCCATGAAGTTGGGTGAGAGATAGAGTGTCCAGATTTGCACTGGAGCGTAGGACAATAGTATGTGTGTCCCATCTCTCAGGCAGTGATCTGAGGAATCTGTTGTTCATCTGGCTGTTTGAGTGTTCCTGTTTAACCATTTTCAACTCAAATATCAAACAGGAAAATCGCTCAAACTGCTGAGTCAGAGACTCACCCTTTCTATGAGAGAATGTCTCATATTGCTGGGCAAGGATTTCTCTAGTGTTTGCCAAAACCTCATCAGTTACTCCAAATTGTTCCTTCAGAGCAACCCAGAGGTCATGAGCAGTTTCATGATGCATAAGCCCTAAATAGATTTCATTAGGCAGTGCCATTGCCAGAATTCCATGGGCTTTAGCATCAATTTCAAACAGCTTTAGATCCTCATCAGAATAGTGCTATGGTTTCTTCGGAACCATCTCATTCTTCTCCGGAAGACTCACCATAGGTTTGTATGGTCCATGAACCACAGACTTCCAACATCCTGCACTATTGATAGACAGGTGATGGAGCATTCGGCGTTGCCATATGTTATACTCACTCCTAACAAGCATCGGAGGCTTTGTTGAGGAGCCAGTATTGTGAGGATCATTTGTTGGTGTAGCCATTTTCACAGATTCAAATCAATTCAATGTAATTTTAACAAATCTAGCTCAAAAACTCAACAGCTCTGATTTAAACATGAGGAACCTCAAATTAAATCACCAGAAGCAACAGAAAATCAAACTCTATAACCAATTCTTGCAAATTTGCTAATTCGATCAAACTTAGATATCAAAATAGCAGTTTCAATGATCAATTGTTAAATCGATCAATGATTAACCCGCTCTGATACCATTTGAAGGGATCTTGGATCTAGTTTGATCAATTAGGTTATGATTTGCAGCGGAATAGTATCAGAATTAGACAAAATTTAAGCAAGAACACAAAGGATATTCAATGAAACAGTACGGTTATAGATAGAGAATGTTTTCTGCAAAAGAGAATGTATTCATTCATACACAAGCTTCGGCCAATAAAAATTAGGTCAACCTTCCTTTTATAGAGGTAAGGTGACATCAGCAGATGTCACTTCATAGTGACATCTAACCGTTTTACAAAAACAACTAAAACTAACTAAACTACTGAAGATGTCCACAACAGCTGAGGACATCTTCTTACAAAAGAAGCTAAGTATTAACTAATACTACAACTACAGAAAACAAACTACTGAACTACTTATTACAAACTACTGAACTAAAAAGATAACTACTGAAAAGGAAACCATCACAACTACTGAAGAGTACTACTTCAGCTGTTGTGACAACCTCTGAAGGCTTAGTCTTCAGACTTTGTCTTCAGCACTTGTCTTCAGACTTTGTCTTCAGCACCTGTCTTCACATTTTGTCTTCAGTACTTGTCTTCAGACTTTGTCTTCAGTACATGTCTTCAGACTTTGTCTTCAGCACTTGTCTTCAGACTTTGTCTTCAGTACTTGTCTTCAGACTTTGTCTTCAGTACTTGTCTTCAGACTTTGTCTTCAGCTGATGTAGGCTTCTTCAGTTGTTATGATATCTATGGGCTCATTGGTTCTTTTGGTCCAACATGTCTTGTATTACAGATACATGGCTGATCGGTGGTCCATCAATCCCAAGCACAACATTTGTGCTCATTTTGATGCACAACTCGGAACGGTGATGAGTTTGCTGGGATCATTACATTCCTAAAGAGATCCCGAATCCACAGAGCTATATCCACACCGTACACTCCCTATAGGTCGATACAGCAGGCCTTCTGGGAGGGGGCGTCGGTTGATCGTTCACATGAGCCCTACAGCATCCGTAGTACAATTTTTGGTCAGGCTATCAAGGTTATTACCGATGATATATGACGAGTACTCGCTCTGGGTGATGATGCCGATCACCCGACCAGGCTACACCCTCTGACAGTGAGAGGGTGCTTCCTAAGGATGAAGTACGTTGGGGATATAAATGCAGGTGTGCTGAACAAGAGCAACCTGTGTCCCCAGTACAAGTACTTGGCGCATGTGATTCAGAAGTGCATGGCATCGAGGAGGGGTGGCTTTGATGATCTCTCAGACCAGATTCAGAATGCCTACGTGGCACTGGTCCTCAACCACCCCTTCAGTTTCTCCAGTACGATTTTTGCCTAACTGATAGAGAACCTTGAGGCAAAGGGCAAGGAGGGATTTGGCATGTACCCCATATTCTTGCAGCTGATTATCGATGAGAAGTTGCATGCCTTGCCCAAGGAGAGCCACAATGCTGTATCACTGGAGATTATTAATGATACGACCTTGGGCCATATGAAGGTCTATAGGGGGAAGCAAGTCAAGCCTCCTATGAAGAGACTCTTCGGGCATCTGGCCCAGTCTGATTACATGGTGCAGGCTAGGCAAAAGTGGCGTCATGAGGAGAGTGACTCAGATGTTGAGCACATTGCTCTTCCATCTGATGACTCCAACGACGACGGTGACACCGGCAGAGACTCTGGGCCAGCATCTACTAGGTGCGCCACTACCCATGTTACACCTTGCCCCCCTACTCATACAGATGCCACCACTGCCAGTTTTCACCAGGATTTCTGTCCTCCTGATGAGGAGGAAGACAGTGATGAGGAGCCTCTGACGAGGACTGTGGGCAGCAGGGTGGTTGCCACAGAGAGAGGATTGAGGGCGGTTGGTGGACGCCCAGGGGAGTCCAGGGATGCTACTTCTGATTCAGATCCCTCATATGCCATGGACCCGCTCAGTAGCCAAGGGGGAGCCTCAATGTCTAGAGGTACAAGGAGGAAGTGGATGGCTCACCCCTATGGCAAGAAGGGGAAGCGACTGAAGTTTACCTTGACCTCATCTACCACCACAGCCACTACTTCCACCACTCCACCTACCAGCACTACCTCATCCACTCCACCACTTACCCACATCCCATCTACCACCATAGCCACTACTTCTACCCCTCCACCTACCACAACTACCTCACCCACTCCACCACTTACCCACATCCCATCCACCACCACTATAGCTCACCCATCCCCACCCACACATATACCACCACCCATATTCACCACTGCCACTACCACCACCACCACTAGCCACCAGGCAGGACCATCATCTCGCCCATCTCTCCATTTCGGCTCGTGTCTACCTCCAAGTGGGGTAGAGGAACAACTTTCATCACTAAACCGTATGGTGCTGAAGTTTTTAGCCGCTGATGACGAAAAGACTGTACAGCTCCGACAGTTATTGGAGCTTACTGCTGCACAATCACTGCAGATCTCTCAGCAGGCGCATCAGATTGAGGAGCAGGCTCAGTAAATGGCTGCTCAGAGTCTAGAAATTACCCAACTCAAGGAGCAGAACGTTTTAGCTTCTAAGAAGATTGAGAAGTTGGAGGATGCCAAGAGGACCATCTTGCTCAAACTTAAGGGCTCAAAGGATGAGCCTTTGAAGATCCCAGAGGGTGATGATGATGATAGTGATGATGATGATGATGGTGATGATCAAGGTGACAATATAGAGGGAGATGACGATGTTGATGCAGGTAATGATGATGATGAAGGAGAAGGAGATGCATCTGCTACGGGTGCCACATCAGCAAGTGAAAGAAGGACCAAGAAAGCTTAAGACATAGGTACCTCCACATCAGCCCCGTCAGCAGAGGAACACATGATTCAAGACAAAAGTAATGCATACCTATTTATGTAATTTAAAATCATGTGTATTTGAATATTGTTTCAAACTAATGTACATAATGTTTATATTTTGTTAATGTGTTTCTGTTTTGATTATTGACTAATGGCTGATGCGTTACATGTTAAAAATCAAGCATATCCAAATTATCAAAGAGATGAATATGAGGCTGCTCCCCTTCAATAGATCAAAACTCAACTCACAATGATTCTTGATCTGCAAGGGATAGTCAAGAGTTCTTTGAGTTACACTCCTGAAGAAGGAGAAATAATTCACGATCTCACTGATGAGCAATTGGCCGAAATGTTCCGACTCAATCCTGACGAGATCGTGAAGGATGCTCCGACAGTAAACGTGGAAAGTGACGATGAGCTAAATGATATAGAAGAGATAGAAATTGAGGAGTCATGGCCCAACATTATCCAGAGTATACTGACACTGAAGGAAATGTCGTTCCCAATCTTGGAGACACCCTGGTCAGTGATACATTTGAAACTCTGAATAAGATGGAGCAGGAGTCAGAGAAGGAAAAAGAGAAAGCCCAAGCCTTATACGCCGATGTCAACATCTGAAAGGCTGAATGGGCAGCATGTTTTGCAGAACTTAGAGCCCAACGTAGTGCTCCAAAGTCAAGTGTCTACATAAACTCTATAAAGTGAAGAAGCATCACAAGGTGTCAGGAAAAATTATAGCGTGGGCCTATTTTGAAGATCCTAAAGTTTATGCTGTTAAAAGAGATAAAGGGATCGAATACTTCGGATTCCCACACGATCTGAAGACTCTTTCAGGATTTGAGCTTAACCAGTTAGCAAAGTTGAAGTTGTTATATGCTGACCATCGTAAGATGTCAGACTGGTTTGAAGCTGCTTTAAAGAGAGTACCACACCAGGTGGGTCAACTTCAAACCTCAACAAGGTGTGGTGGTACTACGATTGGAGAACAGGTGAGGCGGTCATAGTATTGAACAGAAATGGTAGCATGGAAGCTATCAGGGTATTTGACCCCATGTGGCTCACTAAGTTGTCAGCTGATGATGTTTACACCTAATACAAGTGGCCACTGTTCTATGACGCGCAAGATATTGTACAAGCCCTCCAATTCCAAAACGTGATCAGATTCTGCTTTGCATTTGAAATACATGCAGGAGTTACAAGAGAGGAGAAGTACGAGAAATATGAGGAGCTTATGAAGAACGTAAGACAATAGATGAAACTAGGTCCAAGGGGGAGTTTGTAGATACATGTGTATCTAGTTTCTGAGCATAATGTAATATGTCTTTAGTGCCTTACACATATGTAATTGAATGGGTACTTTGATGAAATACAATCTGTGGTTGTGCTTATAACGTTTATTATTTCATTGATTAGTAGTTTAACGCTTATTGGACTGACTATATAGGTTTGTGGTTGTTTGAATTAATCTTAGTAATGTAATGATTAAGAAAGATATTCAAACTTAGTAATATGATGTTCTCATGCGAATGGCCCATGTTAATGGACCATACGCATGAACAATTTCATGCGAATGACTCAGTCGCACGACTGAACCAGGAGACTGGATTAGTCGCATGATTGTAACATGAGATTGGCTCAGTCGCACGACTGAACACTCAGTCGTGCGAATGGATCAACAGCATGGCTCAATCGCACGACCGAACCATACTTGTGGTTTAGTCTCCTGAATGAGGAACCCTAACCTATAAATACCACTTAAATTGTAGAAAAATAGAAGACTTGAAAACATATGTACCCTAGCCGTCCAGAGACCTCTAAGAACCTGTTCCAAGTTCATAGATCGTACTAGATCGATTACCAATATAGCGTTTAGATTCGATCTACAATTGTTTCTACGTGCGTTCTCACTGATTGGATCACCAATCAAATAGGATTCAACACTATTTGATTCGGTATACACGTATATCAGTTAGTACATCATCCAGTACACGATCCTAACAAGTAGTATCAGAGCTTTGGCTCTTGATTTACGTGTGATTCAATCGTTTTTGATATAAAAATTTTGTTTTTCAACTAAAAACACAATCTTTTGTGTCAAACAGTGTTTTAGACGTCTCCAATTCGTAAAGTTAACTTTTTCCGGCATACGACAATTAGGGTTAGTGAAAATTCGTGTGTTTTGCGTCCAAAATACCTTAAGCCTTCGATTTTTCAAAATCGAGCAGCTTCAGTTGCCCGACGGTTGGACTCATTCGTACCTTCATTCGTACTACTGAGCTGTTTAGTCGCATTATTCATTCGCACCTGTCCATTCACCTGATTGATTCATCCGCATTGGTTCATTCGCACGTTTGAGCCATCCACATTGTTCAATCGTACAAATAGCCCAATCGTACATCTTTATTCGCACCTTCATTCGCACTAGTAAAAAATTTGTTCCAAAGATTAAAGCTTATAGTAATGGAGGACCAATACTCGGCATTCATAGCAGGGAGAGATTCACGGATTCAAAACCTACTGCTTCTGGAGAATGAGTAGGGAATCATAACAAACCCCCTAAGCTTATCACGTTAGATGAATACCCACAATAGAAGCAACGTTTCGAGATCTACTTAAATGGAGTAGATCCCAATCTGTGGGAATCAATAGAGATGGGGTATAGTATGCCAGTAGGTGCTGATGGAGTCAAACTTACACTAGGTGGCATGACTGATGGACAAAAGGTAAAGTACAATGCTGAGAAGAAATTTTATGCTCTCCTTACTCAGTCAATTCCTAAGGATATTTTCCATCAATTTTCTGAGTACACTCAAGCAAAGAAGTTGTGGGATGCATTGGAGAAACGTTATGACGGAAACGTATCATTAAAGGCCATAAAGGCTAAAGCTTTAAAGAAGGAGTTTGACAACTTCTCATCGATGGGTAAAGAAAGCTTGGATGATGTCATTGACAGGTTCTACCACTTGATGAGTGAGCTGCACACTCATGGAGTGACAACATCTATGGAAGACAAGGTGTTGAACTTTGTTGATGGTTCGCCAGAGAAATGGGTTTATGTTGTCTCAAATCTCAGACAGAATGATATGCTAACGAAGCTAGATATAAATGATTTCATTCTGAAGCTGAGAGAAGAAGAATTAAGGATGAAATACAGAGCCCAAAAGTCTTCTTATGATCAGAATCCGGCACTGTACAATGCGACTCCACAAGCCAAAACGTCTGGAGCACCACTTCAGACGGCTTTTGTGTCAAGTTTAGCTGGTCCTTCTCAAGCCTCTACTTCAGGGTCAGAAACGTCAGGGTCGTCTGGTACCTAATACATTGCACCTGAAGCAAATGCTACAAAACTTAAGACCGAGAATCTCAGTAATGTGACAGTAGAAGTAGCAAGAGAGCACATGGATCTCTTAGCAGCTGTAGTCCACTACTATGATGGACTAATTGCTGGGAAAATAGGGAACTGCCATCTGGCAGATGAGGACTATTAGCAGGTAGACGAGACAGAGCTGGAAAGGATGGATATAATGTGAGCCTTAGAAAGTGCTGTCCGAAGAGCTAAGATGTTTGTCAAGAAAACTAGACAGAACTTGGTTGCTACTAAGGACACAACTTTTAGTTTTGACAAGTCCAAGGTTACCTGCTTTAATTATGGGGAAAAGGGGCACTTCAAATGTGAGTGTGTGAAGCCCAAAAAGATAGGAAATGGGAATCCTTTCTCATCCTTTAATCGTCAGAATAAACCAACAGTTAGTCCTACTTCGTCAAGCAAGGATCCTAAAGCCTTGACCGCTCAAGATGAGGAAGGACAAGATTGGAGCTTTCGGTTTGTGTCTCCAGGAGAATCCAACATGGCTAGTGTCGAGGACTTAGATGACGACTCAGCAAGTGAGGGTGATATTGCAGTTGAGCTCGCGATGTCAAACATTGAAGAATTTGCAACTGTGATTAATCATCTACCTGAAGAAGGGACAAGTTTAACAAGTCCAAAATCACCAGAATCAGAAACGTGAGACTCTGCGTTGATGGCTGATTCAACCACTCCCTCTCAGGTAAGTACCATTACTCAACTTTTCAATAATCATGCCTGTTCTGATTGTAATAAATTTAGGGAAAGCATTGATTTGAAATTTGCTAGGTTATTAGATCACAATGATAGCTTAGTAAAGGACTTAAACTGTGCACAGAAGCCAATAGAGTTCTAAAACAAAATAAGCATAGTTACAAAGAAAAGAGAGACCTTTTGAACAAACAGCTTAGGGAAACAGAAGTAGTAGCTTTTGACCAAGCTAATGACATTAGGTACTATCTAAACTCCTTAGAAGACACTAAGAAACAGAAGGCAGTTTTAGAAGTAGAAGTAAATTCACTAAAACAAAAATTGCACAGTTGGCCAAGTTCCTCTCACATTGTCCAACACTTAGTGAGAGAATGTAACAACTGTTGGGTTTGATAGAACACAAAACAAAGTTTAACCATTTAAACTTTCTTAAAATGTAACGGAATAATAGCTTTATAACATTGTTTATAAGCTGAAAATTTCAAGTTCTATTTGATGTTTTAAAGTGTAAACAAACCTAAGAACAAAGGGGATCTTATATGTGAATAAGCAAGCTATGAACACATGTAAAAGTACATAAAATCATAGCTACAATGAGCTGTGAAAACTACCTTTCAGAAGCTTATAGTCAACCAAAAGGGAGAAGATTGGTGCTCTCAATTCGGCCAAGGCTCCAAGGAAAGGACCCCTCAAGCTTGTATACCCCAAGCTCTTTGCAAAGCACCTTCTTGTTAGGAAGAATCACCACCAAAAGGCTCCTAAAACCCTCAAATGCTACTGCTTGTTGCCGTGAGATTTGAGAGAGAGAGGAGAGAGCTTTTGCAAGTTTGCATGTGATGAGATTAACGAGAAATGAAGTCTACAAGACTAGTATTGATGTGTGTTCTTTACAAGACAAAAGAACCAATAGAAAAACAGGGGGGGGGGGCGGCCAAAATTTTCTTTCAAAAGAGGTTTCCCTCTTTTTTATCTAACACACACATATTAAACTAGTCTTGTAACTAGTTATACAATTAACCATTTAATTGTATAAGTAGTATACTCTCATTATTATTTGGTGTTATCCAACTTATTTAAATCACTTCAAATAATATTATTGAACAAAATATTCTAATAAGTTGTTCATTCTCATATGCAACTTATTTAGAAAATCCATTTTCTAAATTGGTGTAAATATTTAATTGCATGATCATATCATCAATTAAACATTAGCTGGTGTTTGCTAAGCTTGTTATTAGGTATAACCCGACTTGGATCATAACGTACTAACTGCATCAATATTCTACGTGTCTTGGGCATACAGAATCCTACAATCTCCCACTTGCACAAGATTCATAGAAGATTGATGCAAGCAGTAAATACCGCCTAACAACATGACTTATGGCCATTCAATAACATCATCCCATTCAAGTATCCTACTTGAAATGATCTAGGTGAATTAATCATCTATCCTTTTGTTACAGATTTCACGTTATATCCAAGAACACAGAGTGATCATTTCTTGTTGATTTAACTTATTCAGGCCTTAGACATCTAACTCTCAACGAATAAGAGGAACAAATCCCATCTTGACTATATACGTTTCTCACAATTACCTTGTGTCATACCTGAACATAGTCTCGTGTACCGTCCATTATTTCCGAACAGCGGGGAACCAGATCAAGGCATGACACTTGGTGAATATCAAAACCCAATACGTATCTCAGGTCTAGGATACCAAATGATATTCGCCTTTACTCAGATTTACTTATGATCAATCAATAAGATTCCATGTAGTAAAATTTGAGATGCGGGTTAGTCCAATATTTGTATCCCACAAATATCTATGAACCTTGGTAGTAACCCATTACTATATATTCATCCTTATGAATATCAACCAATCCAAGTTCATAATAATCTTGCCCTCATACTTATTCCCACAAGTATGAATGACTACGGACATTTAGAGTAAACAATTTACTCATGGATTAAACATGCTAAAATTAGAACATTAATTGAAACGTTATAACCAAATAATTTTATTCAAATAATTAAAGAGTTCCATATATCCAAATACAAAATTATAGATCAAATCCAATCGCTAGAATATCGAAGTCGCATGGCACAAGTATGACCTTCATGCTTTGCCTTTTCTAGGAGCTTCGTGAGAGGATCCGCAGTATTTTGATCCGTGTGAACTTTGCAAATACATATCTTTCCTTTTTCAACATCATCACGTATGTAGTTGAATCTCCGCTCAATGTGCCTAGTCTTTTGAGGAGCACAAGGTTCCTTGATTTGAGTAATCGCACCCTCGTTATCACAAAAGATCTCTAGGGGGTCCTGAATGGAAGGGACAACCCCTAGATCGGCAATGAATTTCTTCAACCATGCAGCTTGTTGAGCTGCCAATAAGGCAGTGACGTATTTAGATTCTGTAATTGATAAAGCCACCACATCCTGTTTAGAGCTCTTCCAAGAGACTGCTCCTCCATTCAGGATGAAAATGTATCCAGATTGTGATCGTGAATCATCATGATCGGTTTGGAAACTCACGTCCGTGCAACCTTTTACAACGAGTTCCTCATCACCAAATCCATAGATTAGGAACAAATCCTTGGTCCTCCTTAGATACTTAAGTATGTTCTTAACAGCCATCCAATGACTGTCTCCAGGGTTTTGCTGGTATCGGCTTGTTATGCTTAAAGTGCATGACACGTCCGGCCGAGTGCATATCATTGCATACACGATGGATCCAATAGCAGATGCGTATGGGATTGCCTTCATTTTATTTTGCTCATCCTTTGAGCTTGGACATTGAGTTGTACTCAATATCGTTCCTCTTTGAATAGGTACCGTACCTTTCTTAGAGTTCTCCATCTTGAACCTTTCAAGATTTTATCAATGTATGCACTTTGATTTAAACCAATCAACCGCCTTGATCTATCCCTATAGATCTTTATTCCTAGAATATACGCGGCTGCACCAAGATCTTTGATGGAAAAACAACTTCCAAGCCAGGTTTTTACACTTTCCAAGGTTGGAATGTCATTTCCAAATAGTAGTATGTCATCAACATACAATACTAGGAACATGATGAGGAACAGTGGATCATGTGCTTCTAGCCATCATAGATCGGACCATATCCAACAAGGTTTGATTCCTCCTCTCAGACACACCATTATGTTATGGTGTTCCTGGTGGAGTGAGTTGTGAGACAATCCCATAACTCCTAAGATGATCTTGAAAAGCATCACTTAGGTATTCACCTCCTCTATCGGTGCGGAGAACTTTAATCGACTTGTTGAGTTGACTTTCTACTTCATTCTTGAAGATTTTGAACGTTTCGAAAGCTTTATCTTTGTGCCTTAATAGGTACACATACCCATAGCGACTATAATCGTCGGTAAAGGTAATGAAGTATCTTTCACCATTCCTAGTCATTGGCTTAAAAGGACCACATACATCCGAATGTATGATTCCTAATAAATCTTTTGCCCTTTCGTTAGTTCCACTAAAGGGTGCCTTAGTCATTTTTCCTTGTAAACAAGATTCACATATATCAAATGAATCACATTCATTGTTTTTAAAGGACCATTCTTTTGAAGTGTTTGTAAATGTTTCTTGTTTATATGACCAAGACGACAATGCCAAAGATAGGTATCACTCAAATCCATCTTGAGTTTGTTGGTGTTAGTTTGGTACAATGAACTATTTAAAGTATTTTCATGAACCAATTTATAAATACCATTAATGGGAATAGCTTTAAAATAGAACATATCGTTTAAAGAAACATGAATATCATTTTCAACAAAAGATAATACATAATCATAATGTCTTAATTGGGATACAGAAATAATGTTCCTAGTCAAACTAGGAGCATACAAAACATTCTTCAAAATTACATCCAAGTCACTTGGATGTTTTAGGATGTAGTCCCCACGGGCTTCAACTATGACTTTAGTTCCATTGCCCATGAAGAGGCTAACATCCCCTTGATTGAAGTCCCTACTTCTTGTGAACCCCTGCAACTTATTGCAAATATGAGTTCCACATCCGGTATCCAATACCCATGTGTTAGAAGATGTAACATTAAGATCAATATGAATCACGTATATTGTACCTGAGGTCTGCCCGGCATCCCTCTTTGCTTTCAACTCTTAGAGATGGACAGGACAATTCCTTGCCCAATGTCCAATCTCTCCACACTTGAAGCATGGGTCATTAGTAGCAACCTTTTGCTTCTTCTCTTGTGGTTTGGGTGGCACCCTTGCCACCCCTTTCCCCTTTCCCCAAACGGGTCCCTTACCCTTGGCAACTTTTTCCTTGATTACGGGATGAGGCCTTTTATTGTTCCCACCTTCATTGATGGTGAGAACGGGTAAAACCCTTTTACCCATGGCCGCCTCGGCCGTTTTGAGCATTGATTGAAGCTCACCAATGTTTTTGTCCAAGCATTCATGTTGTAGTTCAACACGAATGTCTCGAACTTCTTGGTAAGTCCATTAAGGATCAAATCCGTGGCCAATTCCTTCGAGACAGGACAATTAAGCCTTTCGAGGCGGTCCATGTGGGTTTTCATCTTAAGTACATAAGATGAAACCGATTGGTTGTCGTCCATACGACATGAATGGAGTGCTCTAACAGTTTCGAAGCTCTCAACCCTTGCTTACTGTTGGAACGTTTCCTTCAGCTGGGTTATCATGTCATAAGCTCCGTGATGTTCATACTCCTTTTGGAGATCCTAAGTCATGTTTGCTAGCATGAGACAAGACACTTGGACGGAGTCCTCAGTGTACTTCAGCCAATCGTTATAGGCCTCCTCATCATCCTTAGTAAGTTGGGCGGGGATAGGGTCGTCTAAAACATATGATCGTCTCTTCCTTGAGAATGATTCTCTAGTTTCGATACCAATCAATGAAATTGTTATGATTTAGACATTCCTTTTGGAGTATCGCTCGTAAAGACTGGGTGGACGTGGATGAGTTATCATGATTATCATTATTGGTGACCATCTACAAAATTTAACAAAGATCTGTTTTAGTATTTTTGATTTTGCTATTTTTAATAATTAATACCTTTTAAGGTCATTTTAATATTAAAATCTAGAACCCAACATTACATTTAAATTGTGGTTATTTGACCTTTATCCCACGATTTAAATTAATAATATGGTCAGCGATTGACGGTTGCAACCATTTGCAACTTCTAGAGGTATGGGATCGACTTTAAACATCATATGTAAAGTCGGCCTGTTAATCCCATCAACACCATTTGGAAACCATATTGTAGGTGATCCATTTAACATGGTTTGCAAATCAAGACATCCTACTTACACACACATGTGAGTTTGCCAAAATGAGTGGTTAGGTGACCTTTATCCCACGAATATGGCATTCTCACCTCAAGTCATAAGTTCCCTCAAAATGGTTAGGTGACCTTTATCCTACCAATAGTTCCCAAGTGACTTAAGTGTTGTGTAAAAGGACAGTGTTGATCTTGTTTTTGAATATTTAGAGGTTTCTTAATTCTAGTTTAGAAAACTCTATGTACTTATATTTGCATGCTTTCAAATACAAGATACCCCATGGTCCTTCGATTAAAACCTATTTTAATCTTTAAAATCATTGAATGATTTTAATAACCTTTTATTACCTTTTAATGATTATGAACCATCATTTTTCAGCTTGTTAAGTTTGTTAATTAGTTTGTAATGCATGTCCAAATATCAACCATACAATCAAACAACAAACATTCAAACAAGCATAAACATAAACAACCACATGTGCATAACCATAGCCACTATGTTGACAACACTTGTTTGCCATCACAAGAGTTGTCATTTGGTCTTTCCTAAGGGTTGAATACAACACAAATATGAGATCTTCATAGACCCCCACTTGAACTTGCATCCATATGCTTCAAGTCCTTCTCTTTGTGTCTTCCTCTTATGCTTCCATCTAGTGCATCTTCATTTACAAAATTTATATCCTAATACAAATTTTCTAATAAAGAAAATGCACTTAATCTATCTATTACATTACAAATGAATGAATAAATAAATACATCCCAAAACTAGCACAAAAGAATAATATTACAACCCAAATGAAAACAAGCAAAACAAACATCCATTCCAAACCAAATCAACACAAGGTCTAAGCTAGGTTATGCATCAATATAAACATTCATCATATCATCCAAATATAACAAAGAATCCCCACTAAAACCCATGATTTTCAGCCAACATAAACTGAAAATTTGGGTTTTAAACATTGTCCAAACAATATACATATCATCATACATATCTTTCAAGGTTTAATCACAAGCATGTGTGATATGACCTTGAATGTTTGGGGATTCAACATACAAGAACATAGCAGCCCCTAAAAGCGGTTTCATGGTCCATAAAACGAATTTTTAAAGGACAATACAAGCTAGCTATCCACATAACCGGCTCTAGATGCCATTGTTGGGTTTGATAGAACCCAAAACAAAGTTTAACCATTTAAACTTTCTGAAAATACAGCGGAATAATAGCTTTATAACATTGTTTATAAGCTGAAAATTTCAAGTTCTAGCTATTTGATGTTTTAAAGTGTAAACAAACCCAAGAACAAAGGGAATCTTATATGTGAATAAGCAAGCTATGAACACATGTAAAAGTACATAAAATCACAGCTACAATGAGCTGTGAAAAACTAACTTTCAACAGCTTATAGTCGACCAAAGGGAGAAGATTGGTGCTCTAAATTCGGTCAAGGCTCCAAGGAAAGGACCCCTCAAGCTTGTATACCCCAAGCTCTTTGCAAAGGACCTTCTTGTTAGGAAGAATCACCACCAAAAGGATCCTAAAACCCTCAAATGCTGCTGCTTGTTGCCGTGAGATTTGAGAGAGAAGAGAGAGCTTTTGCAAGTTTGCATGTGATGAGATTAATGAGAAATAAAGTCTACAAGACTAGTATTGATGTGTGTTCTTTACAAGACAAAAGAACCAATAGAAAAATAGGGGGGGCAAAATTTTCTTTCAAAAGAGGTTTCCCTCTTTTTTATCTAACACACATACATATTAAACTAGTCTTGTAACTAGTTATACAATTAACCATTTAATTGTATAAGTAGTATACTCTCATTATTATTTGGTGTTATCCAACTTATTTAAATAACACTTCAAATAATATTATTGAACAAAATATTCTAATAAGTTGTTCATTCTCAAATGCAACTTATTTAGAAAACCCATTTTCTAAATTGGTGTAAATATTTAATTTCATGATCATATCATCAATTAAACATTAGTTGGTGTTTGTTAAGCTTGTTATTGGGTATAACCCGACTTGGATCATAACGTACTAACCGCATCAATATTCTACGTGTCTTGGGCATACAGAATCCTACAACAACGGGGAGGATTTGGGATATAAAGTGGTTCCACCACCACCTGAGACCTTGATGAATGGAAAAAGTAAACCAATAAATTATAACCCAATCAAGGATCATGTGTTGTCTACCCCTCTTGTAAGTGACCCAGATTCCACATGTAAACCTATTGAATCTGGCACTAAACTAAAGGAGGCCACTTCAAAATCACAAGGTAAAATGCCCTGTGTCAATCTGGACAAACAATTTGAAAAGGATAAAGTTAAGTCTGGGTCAACCAAGTCTAATTCTGAACCCAAAAAGACCAAACAATTTAACCACCCTCGTGCTTCATGTCTAAGTCCAGAGAAACAAAAGGTAAATGATGTTACAAACATTCAAACAATTAATTTTGTTAAATCAGATAAAATATCTAAGCAAGAAATGTCAAAACCTAAACAAAACAATGTCACACGGGTGTCCCACACTTCTCCACAGAAACATTTAAATCGTCAAGTTGAAAGCAGATCATGTTACAACTGTGGAAAGTATGGACATATTGTGTCTTATTGTCCTTATTATCAGACGCCAAAGAAGAAGGTAGAACTTTATAACACTAAAGTAAGCTCTTCCTAAAAAAGATCCATGACTCCACCAAAAAGAGTCAGTGAACCTAAAGTTCAACCTATCAACCAGTCTTCTGTTTACCACAAACAGACCTTACATAAGACTGGCTTATGGAAAGAGAAATCTGTCCATGAATCTGATAATGAGAACAAGAAGACCATAGATCTTCCCTCACCCTCAAAAGGTCAATGGATGGAATTTATGATGTGTGATGCCTCTGGGTCACCCAAGCTAATAAAGGCTTGGGTCCCTAACCTGAACTAATGTTTTTAATTGAATGTGCGGGAAAGTGCTAAAACCAACACGTGGATTGTTGATAGCGGAACATCCAGGCACATGCCTGGGAATAGGGCACTCCTATCAAACGTTAAACAAATATAAGGAGGTCATGTTTCATTTGCTGGAAACAAAGGAGGGTATATCACAGCTCAAGGGGAAGTGGGAAATCAGAAAGTAAAGTTTGACAAGGTAAACTACGTTCAACAACTTCAAAATAACTTACTTTCTGTATCCCAAATTTGTGATAAAGAGTTTAAAGTAGTATTTGATAACAAGAAGTGCTATGTCTTGAAAAAGGACGATGTGATCCCAGAGGACCAAGTCTTAATGTCTGCCTCAAGATATAATGACCTTTATGTCTTGGATCTATCAAAGGCCTACACAACGGATCAACAAGTTCAGTG
Organism: Flaveria linearis; assembly: GCA_024085815.1. NCBI lineage: Eukaryota > Viridiplantae > Streptophyta > Magnoliopsida > Asterales > Asteraceae > Flaveria > Flaveria linearis. The sequence continues at coordinate 79,880,358 of CM044001.1, forward strand.
CTTCTTTTCAAAGGCTACTGAGTAGGAATCCATCTCCTGGCATCGGAGAATAGGACACATTAATCCACGGAAGATGAATCACTTGATCCAGAATGATCTAGTGAGAGGAGTTAGCGTCAAAAACTTCCAACTTCCAGATTTCTGTGTGGCGTGCAAGAAAGGCAAACAGACGAAGAAGTCTCATAAGAAAAAGAAAGTTCATTCCATCAAACTTCCTCTTGAACTTCTTCACATGGATCTGTTTGGTCCAGTCAGTACAGAAGCATCTGTTTGGTCCAGTCAGAAACATTTGAGTCATTTAAAGAGTTAGTAACTACACTGGAGTCTCTCTACAAGCTGAAGGTAAGACAAGTCCTCTCAGACAACGGAACCGACTTCAAGAATCAATGGATGGAGCCTTTCTGTAAAGAAAAGGGAATTGTGCACTAGTTCACTTCCCCCTAAACTCCTCGGATGAATGGCGTTGCTGAGAGAAAGAATCGCAGCTTAATAGAGACAGCACAGACAATGCTAGCAGACTCGAAGCTGCCTATCCAATTCTAGAATGAGGCAGTTGCCAATGCGTGTTACACGTTAAATCGAGTTCTGGTAGTTAAACGTCATGGCAAGACGTGTTACTAGTTACTTCAATGACGTAAACCAAATCTAGAGTATCTCGAACCATTTGGCGCACGTGCACACTACTGAAGAAAAATCAGGAGGGAAAGTTCAGCGAGAAGACTGACGAAGGAATCTTTCTTAGATACAACATACCAAATAAGAGAGTCTACAATAACTCAACGGGTCAAGTAGAAGTGTGGTGTAATGTTGACGTTCAGAGATATACCACCCCTCCTGCTGGAAAAGGACCCGCTTTCTTTTTCGACTATGATGGCTTCTTTAAGTCCTTCAACATCTCCCTCTCCACCTCTGACGATGACTTGGCAACCAAATTGATGTTTGAGGTCTTAAACACACCATCACAAGACGCCACATCATCTGGTTCACAAGGTGAGTCGTCTAACTAGTCAGGGGGAGCACTAGAGGTAAGTGACTCCTCCTCTGACGATGAAGCTGTGGAGAATGACCAGAACAATGAGGAGGAACAGGTTCCCATTCCTGCAAGTCAACAAGCAGCTGACATTAATGCCTCTGCGTCTTTGGAACCTCAAACTCCTACTGCCTCAGATACAGAACCAAATGTCCATAATCTTGGTTCTGAGGTAGTTCTTCCCACCACTCCTGGATCACGCCTAAATGTCTATCATCCTTTGGACAATGTCATTGGGGATGTCAGATCAGGAGTTTAGACTAGAAATCAGCCATATTCAGCTAATTATGCCTCGGTAATGGAAAAAGGATATATTCACGATGGTGCATATTGTTGTTTTGTGTCTCAGTTTGAGCCAAAATACGTCAGTGAAGCCCTGAATGATGAACTTCTTCAGTTCAAGAAGTTAGGTGTATGGACACTAATTGATAGACCTAAAGGTACTAAAGTCATTGGTGCCAAATGGGTATTGAAGTGTAAGAAAAACGATCAAGGTGTCGTCATCAGGAACAAGGCTCGGCTTGTAGTTCAAGGATTTCGACAAGTCGAGGGAATAGATTAGAATAAAGTATTTGCACCTGTGGTGAGAATGGAAGCCATCCGTATCTTCCTAGCCTATGCCCATTACATGAAGATTAAAGTCTATCAACTGGATGTGAAAAGTGCATTTCTTCATGGTGAAATCTGAGAGACAGTGTACGTCAGTCAACCTGTGCGATTTGAGGATCCATATCATCAGGATAGAGTTTACAAACTCGACAAGGCTTTATACAGGCTTCATCAAGCTCCCAGAGTCTGGTATGAGAAACTCTCGACTCACCTTATGAAACACGGAGTTCGCAGAGGTGTAATTGACTGCACATTGTTCATCAAAGAAAAGGATAGGGATCTACTGCTTGTTCAGATTTATGTTGATGACATAATCTTCGGTTCGAAGAACGATGATTTATGTAAAGAGTTTGAAGCAGTAATGAAGGCTAAGTTTGAAATGAGTGCCATGGGAGATATGAAGTTCTTTCTCGGGTTACAGGTGGATCAGACACCAAAGGGACTATTTCTACATCAGACCAAGTATGTAGGAGATATTCTCAGTTAGTTTGACATGGCGAATGCTTCCACAGCTGGGACTCCACTTGCTACAAACCACGATGTAGCACCCGACGAGAATGGTGACTCGGACTCCACCATGTACGGAGGAATGATTGGATCTCTCATGTACCTCACTGCCTCAAGACCTGATATTATGTATGCGACATGTCTATGTTCAAGATATCAGGCGAAGCCAAAGGTTAACCATCTGATAGGGGTCAAAAGGATATTCCGTTATCTGAAGGGTACACCAACACTTGGGTTGTGGTATCCTCATGACGATGACTTTGAGCTTACGACGTATAGTGACTCGGATTACGGTGGCTGCAAGATGAACTACAAGTCTACATCAGCAGGATGTCAATTCTCTGGGAGGAGATTAGTGACCTGGCAGTGTAAGAAGCAGACCTCAGTTGCTTTGTCAACCTGTGAAGCTGAATACGTTGCTATAGCAAGTTGCTGTTCACAAATCATATGGATACAACAATAAATGCGGGCTACGGTTTGCATTTCTGTTCTACTCCTATTTTGTTGATAACTCTGCTACATATACAGTAACAAAAAATCCGGTCCAACATCTTAAGACCAAACACATCTGCATAAAATATCACTTTATACGTGACTGTTTTGAAAAGAACCTAATCGATGTGGTTAAAATAAAACTGATTTTCAACACGCTGACCTCTATACAAAGGCTTTTGATAAACCATATTTTTTATATTTGTTAGAGGTCAACAGCGTTAAAAAGAAAAGTGATGTAATTCCCGAAGATGACCATGTTTAGTCCGATGCATATAGTCCATTTTTCTTCTAATTTTTATTTTATTTATTTATTTTATTTTATGTTTTAATTAGTTGATGTTATTTCTTCGCTTATTAAAATCCTAAAAACGCAAATCATTTATGGTTTTAGAATTTTAGGGGGAGAATAGGTTTAGTTAACAAGTTAACAACATTAAAAAAAACGAGGGGGGAGGAGAGGCTAGCTGATAGAAATCAGATAGTATTTGTGATACCGATTCAATAACTTTGGAAAAAGATAGTACACAAGAACAAACCATTTGGGATTTTTAAAAGATTAAATTGAATTAGATGCGAAGTTCAAAGTATAAGTCTGTGTAGTCTGAGCAATATAAAAGGAAAAATGATAGTAAAACTGGTTACTACTAAGGTAACACAAAGAAAGTAGATCTAGAGGTTGTTAGACCACTACATGATGTGTCGGTAGATTCAACACAATAGATGATTAGACCTCATCGGTAGATTCAACACAATAAATATGCTCTAACAAGAAGATAGGTTGTGTGCGATGGCACTGACCTGAGGATAAGCATAACCTAGATATTCTAGAATTCATTATTGTTTGCCGCCTCTCTGCTGTGCGGTGGCATTGACCTAAGGCTTGGCTTATCTTTGAAATCTCTAAGAATAGTATCTTCTTGTCAAAATACCCATAGACCACTCAAAAATCTCCTGAGGAATGTTGATTACCATATAAACGTGAGCTCCACAAATGTTGGTTGAAATAATAAAACCTAATATATCACCAATCTGTGTCAAAAGTCTGTGTATGGATTTAAGTGGTCAGATTATACTGACAATCAGTGTGGCTGCAATTCTTGAAAGTCCAAATCAACATGTGCATCTTATAGTACGAGTATGATTTCCTAATATTCCTAAATGACCCTCGATGAAAACAAGAATCAAGGATCAAATTATTTTGGAAACAAGTCCTAAATGGTTTGATGACCTGTATGATTCCATAATGAATCTTTTAGTTATGGTCAAAATGACTTGAAGCTGCCTGTTCTAGAAATAAATCTGGTAGATTTCTATCCTAGGATTTCCACCCCACACAAAATCACAAAAACATTTTAGTTTTCCAATTTAATTTTGCTTGTTTAAATTTTTTAGTCAGTTTAGCTTTATCTGTCGGACTATCTGGGATTTAATCACCTAAAAGGGTCACGTCTGAGGTGACCAAACCTTTGTTCAAATGGTAAATGGGTCACGTCTGAGGTGACAAAATGTATCTTGTTTGAAAGGATCACGACTGAGGTGATCAAAAGTTTTCAAAGTTAAAAGGATCATGTCTGAGATGAATAGATGCTCAAAATGTTTAATCAAAAGTTAAATGGGGTTAAATGTCAAATAGTCATAAAGTCAAAATCATGAGTATGATCCATTCGCACGACTGGACCATGAGTATGGACCAATCGTACGATTGGACCATACTTATGCACTAGACAAACGAATGGAGCATGAGTATGAACCATTCACATGAATGGATTATAGGATTGAGCCAGTCGCCCGAATGGAGTTGTCCGAATGAGTCACTCGCCCGACTGAAACCCAGTCGACCGACTGAATGTGATCCACTGAACCAATCGCACGACTGAGATCCAATCGTCCGAATGAAAACAGCGAATGGGTCCAGTTGCCCGATTAAAACCAGATTCAGTATAAATAGGGCCATAGTCGATCGCATACACTCATCACCCCTCATTCGCCCTAAATAGTCGATTGGACCGTTACCCTGCCAAACTTTCCTCTGACCTAATTTGACCTCAAATTTCATATTCTGACAATTTCTAGTGTTTACAAAGGTACAATGCGGTACTATCTAACCAAATTTCAGTCAATTTGACCCTTAAATTACGAAATTCAGCCCTGACAAGAACCGAGACTAAAGTTTGACCAATAACCTAATAAAACTAAGTAAAATGTTGAAATCAAGGTTATATGATGCTAAGTAGGGTTATTGCGAGTCTAATGAGACAAACCACGATGTCAAATGTTAAGATTTTGTCAGAATTCGAATCTCAATCGAACAAACAGTAGGTCATGCGACTGGACACCCGGATGAACTACAATCGCACGACTGAGCTGAACGAATGACTCAATCGGCTGAATGAATAATGCAAATGAGCTCAGCCAGCTGACAGAACCAATCGCTGGTTCAGTCACCCGATTGAACTCAGTCGCATGATTAGTCACCCGACTGTATTCAGTCGCATGTTAGGTCAAACGACTGAACCAGTCGTATGGTTCAATCCCATAATTGAACCAGACTGATCTCAAACAGGTTAATCTTCAATGGTTTTTGTTGTGTGGAGATCTAATATCTATGTGTCTTGTATTATAGATATATGGCTGATCGGTGGTCCATCAATCCCAAGCATAACATTTGTGCTCATTTGGATGCCACAACTCGGAACAGTACCGAGTTTGCTGGGATCATTGCATTCTTAAAGAGATCCCGGATCCACAGAGCTGTATCCACACCGTTAACTCCCTATAGGTCGATACAGCAGGCCTTCTGGGAGGGCGCATCGGTTGATCGTTCATATGAGCCCTACAACATCTGTAGTACTATTTTTGGTCAGGCTATCGAGGTTACTGTCGATGATATACGACGAGTACTCTCTCTAGGTGACGATGCTGATCACCCGAACAGGCTACACCCTCTGACAGTGAGAGGGTGCTTCCTAAGGATGAAGTACGCTAGGGATATAAATGTAGGTGTGCTGAACAAGAGCAACCTGTGTCCCCAGTACATGTACTTGGCGCATGTGATTCTAAAGTACATGTACTAGTCCTCAACACCCCTTCAGTTTCTCCAGTATGATTTTTGCCTATCTGATAGAGAACCTTGAGGCGAAGGGCAAGGAGTGATTCGGCATGTACACCAGATTCTTGCAGCTGATTATCGATGAGAAGCTGCCTGCCTTGCCCAAGGAGAGCCACGATGCTGTATCGTTGGAGATTATGGATGATACGACCTTGGGCTGCATGAAGGTCTATAGGGGGAAGCAAGTCAAGCCCCCTGTAAAGAGACTCTTCGGGCATCTGGCCCAGGCTGATTACATGGCGCCGGCTAGGCGAAAGTGGCGCCATGAGGAGAGTGACTCAGATGTTGAGCACATTGCTCTTACATCAGATGACTCCGACGATGACGGTGACACCGGCAGAGACTCTGGGCCAGCATCTACAAGGTGCCCCACTTGCCACGTTACACTTTCACCCCCTACTCATACAGATGTCACCACTGCCAGCTTTCACCAGGATTTCTGTCCTCCTGATGAGGAGGAAGAGTGTTATGAGGAGCCTCTGATGAGGAATGTGGGCAGCAGGTTGGTTGCCACAGAGAGAGGATTGAGGGTGGTTGGTGGACGCCCAGGGGAGTCACGTTGCTACTGATTCATATCCCTCATATGCCTCGGACCCGCTCAGTAGGCAATGGGGAGCCACAGTGTCTAGAGGCACAAGGAGGAAGAGGATGGCTCACCCCTATGGCAAGAAGGGGAAGCGGCTGAAATTTACCTTGACCTCATCTACCACCACAACCTCATCCACTCCACCACTTACCTACATCCCATCTACCACCACAACCACTACTTCCACCACTCCACCTACCACCACTACCTCACCCACTCCACTACTTACCCATATCCCATCTAGCACCACTACCTCATCCACTCCACCAGTTACCCACATCCCATTTACCACCACAGCCACTACTTCCACCACTCCACCTACCACCAATACCTCACCCACGCCTCCACTTACCCACATCTCATACACCACCACTATAGCTCACCCATCTTCGCACAAACATATTCCACCACCCATATTCACCACTGCCACCACCACCACCACCACTAGCCACCAGGCAGGACCATCATCTCACCCATCTTTCCCTTCCGGCTCATCTCTACCTCCAAGTAGGGTAGAGGAACAGCTTTCAACACAAAACCATATGGTGCTGAAGTTGTTAGCCACCGATGACGAAAAGACTTCATAGCTCCGACAGTTAGTGGAGCTTACTGCTTCACAATCACTACAAATCTCTCAGCAGGCGCAGCAGATTGAGGAGCAGGCTCAGCAAATGGCTGCTCAGATTCTAGAGATTACCCAACTCAAGGAGCAGAACGTGTTAGCTTCTAAAAAGATTGAGGAGTTGGAGGATGCCAAGAGGACCATCCTGCTCAAACTTAAGGGCTCAAAGCATGAGCATCTGGAGATCCGAGAGGGTGATGATGATGATAGTGATGATGATGATGATGATGATGGTGATGATCAAGGTGACGATATAGAGGGAGATGACTATGTTGATGCAGGTGATGATGATGATGAAGGAGAAAGAGATACATCTGCTACGGGTGCCACATTAGCAAGTGAAAGAAGGACCAAGAAAGCTCAAGACAAAGGTGCCTCTACATCAGCCCCGTCAGCAGAGGAACACATGATTCAAGAAAAAAGTAATGCATAGCAGTTTATGTAATTTAAAATCATGTGTATTCGGATTTGTATCAAACTAATGTACATAATGTTTATATTTTGTTAATGTGTTTCTGTTTTGATTATTGACTAATGGCTGATGTGTTACATGTTTTAAATAAAGTAGATCCAAATTATCAAAGAGATGAATATGAGGCTGCTCCCCTTCCACAGATCAAGACTCAACTCACAATGATTCTTGATCTGCAAGGGATAGTCAAGAGATCTGTGAGTTACACTCCTGAAGAAGGAGAAATAATTAATGATCTCACTGATGAGCAATTGGCCGAAATGTTCCGACTCAATCCTGACGAGATCTTGAAGGATGCTCCGACAGTAAACGTGGAAAGTGACGATGAGCTAAATGATATAGACGAGATAGAAATTGAGGATTCATGGCCCAACATTATCCAGAGTATAATGACAATGAAGGAAATGTCGTTCCCAATCTGGGAGACACCCTGGTCAGTGATACATTCGAAAATCTTAATAAAATGGAGCAAGAGTCGGAGAAGGACAAAGAGAAAGCCCAAGCCTCATACGCCGATGTCAACATCAGAGAGGCTGAATAGGCAGCATGTTTTGCAGAACTTAGAGCCCAATGCAGTGCTCCAAAGTCAAGTGTCTACATCAAACTCTATAAAGTGAAGAAGCATCACAAGGTGTCAGGCAAAATTATAGCGTGGGCCTATTTTGAAGATTTTAAAGTTTATGCTGTTAAAAGAGAGAAAGGGATCAAATAATTTAGATTCCCACATGATCTAAAGACTCTTTCAAGATTTGAGCTTAACTAGTTAGCAAAGTTGAAGTTGCTATATGCTGACCATCGTAACATGTTAGGCTAGTTTGAAGCTTCTTTAAAGAGAGAGTACCACACCAGGTTGTCAACTTCAAACCTCAACAAGGTGTGGTGGTACTATGATTGGAGAACAGGTGGGGGGTCATAGTGTTGAACAGAAATGGTAGCATGGAAGCTATCAGGGTATTTGACCCATGTAGCTCACTAACTTGTCAGCTGACGATGTTTACACCTTATACAAGTGGCCACTGTTCTATGACGTGCAAGATATTGTACAAGCCCTCTAATTCCAAAACGTGGTCAGATTCTACTTTGCATTTGAAATACATGCAGAAGTTACAAGAGAGGAGAAGTACAAGAAATATGAGGAGCTTATGAAGAATGTAAGACAATAGATGAAACTAGTTCTTAGGGGGAGTTTGTAGATACATGTGTGCCTAGTTTCTGAGCTTAATGTAATATGTCTTTAGTGTCTTACACATGAGATTGGCTCAGTCACACGACTGAACACTCAGTCATGCGAATGGATCAACCGCATGGCTCAATCGCACGACTGAACCATACTTGTGATTCAGTCGCCCGAATGAGGAACCCTAACGTATAAATACCACTTAAATCGTGGAAAAAAATACTTGAATACATACGTACCCTAGCCGTCCAGAGACCTCTAAGAACCTGTTCCAAGTTCATAGATCGCACTAGATCGATTACCAATCGTTCTTAACGTTAGATTCAACCTAAAATTGTTTCTACGTACGTTCTCACTGATTGGATCGCCAATCAAATAGGATTCCACACTATTTGAGTCGGTATACACGTATATTAGTTAGTACATCGTCCAGTACACGATCCTAACAGGGCCATGCGCCCAAATAGTGATGAAACGCCTGAACAGGCCTCATGCACCTGCATAGTGTTAAAACGCCCAATACTTTGAAAATTTTTCTGTATTTTTTGCGAAATCAGATTTTTAGGGTTTTCACCTTAGTTTGACCTAAGGCTTATGTATGCCTATTTTATGCATAGTTATGCTTTGTTCTTATGTTCTTTATGTATATTGATGTATAACTTTACGTAGTATGTTTATAATCATAAACATAAAGTATTATCATTAAAGTAAGAGATAAGATTAATGATAATGAAAGTGGAACATAAAGAATGAAAGAAAGAAAAGGCTTGAAAGTAGAATAGAAGGAGGATCACAACTCATGAGAGTTGTCAGCTTAACTGTGTGTATTATAGCATGCGATTTTGGCTGACCCACGAGGGTTCACACACAGGGGATCAGTCTTGGTGACTGATCCATAATACAAAACAGGATTCTTGTCATTTGACCCCGGAAATAATGATGAGGTTTTGTGCCCGGAATAGTGGCTTCAGGCCACGGGCTTTGTGCCAAATAGTAATGAGGCTTTATGCCCAGAATGGTGGCTTCGGGCCACGGGCTTTATGCCAAATAGTAAGGAGGCTTTGTGCCCGGAATGGTGGCTTCGGGCCATGGGCTTTGTGCCAATTAGTAATGAGGCTTTGTGCCCAGAGTGGTGGTTTCGGGCCATGATGGGGGGAAAAGCTTGATAGGATCTAGAATCAGTATGAAATGAGCGAAATGATAAAGTACAAAACGAACGAAATAATAAAGTACGAAACGAATGAAATGATTTAAATACGAAATGAACGAATAAGTGAGATAAGAAATAAATAATAAGGTTATGCCTTGCTGTATGTACGATAATTGCTTACGTACAAAAGTAAAGAAAGTATTTTCTTGTATGAACCGTATAAAGTATTTTCTTACTTATAAAACTAGAAATCACTCAGCAACGTCGACGTTTATGTATTTTTAGTTAGCAGGTAATGTTGCTGAGGATGTCCCACGGGGAGGCTACTCGGCAGGGCAAGACTGGCATCCATTCATGCATAATATTATTGTTATTTTGTAATGCAATTAACGGATGGTTTCTTTTGTAACTTAAAAAATGTTGTATTGCATAATAGCACTAATTATCAATGACATGAATGGCTTTTGTTAAATTTATTTCCGCTACTTATTTTATGCATTATATATTATATATGAAATGACACGATGATTTTCCAACTGTGAGGTGCATGGAAACGGGGCCTTACAAGTTGTCATCAGAGCTAAATTTAAGTGAATTGGGTAAAACATTTTCAGAAACCTAATCTTAAACTGAGAATGGGAATAAAGGTAAGGGATGCCAGCCTGAGTAGCTACGTGCCATCAAGTATTTCTTTTCTCAAAGTTAATTGGAGTTATGTGCGTGTGCTATTTGATTATGTGCTTATAGTAGATTTAGATACTGATGTAGTCAGAATAGGAAATGTGTGGGTGTGAAGAGTAAAGTAAGTGGCTAACCACAACTAGCCACTGTAATTAGGGACTTACTATACATAACATAAACTGAGCTATTCCTTGAATGACCGTGTTAGTGTTTAAATCATATAGTGATTAAAGAATGGCTGGAGGTAGATCATCTAAGGCCTCTAGGGGTGGAGTATAGGGAGGATGTGGTGCTGAACCGCGTGTTACTAGGAATAAGGCTAACACTACTGAGAGGGGCCGTGAAGAGCCCGAGATGCATCACAAGGAAGGTGGTGATAAAAGTGCAAACTTAAGGGCCTTGGTGAAAGAGGCAGGGGTAGAGGAAGTCCATCAAGTCATGTAGATGATTCTGCCATCTGTAGTGACTGAAGTGATCAAAGCTATAAGGGAGGATGAGAAGAAAGGGAGGAGAAGGACCACTAGAAGGGAAGAAAGGGAACGATCAGAGACCGAGGTGATTGTCTCGATTGAGGAGGAGGAGGAGGAAGCGGTGTAGGAAACTGCACAAGGATGTAACTATGGGGCATTTCAGAGATGCAAGCCTCCGACTTATGATGGAAATGGTGATGCTGCTACTGCTCACTGCTAGGTGAGAGAGATGGAAGCAGTACTGGAGATTAGTGAGTGCAAGGATGATCAGAAGGTGAAGTTTTCCACTCACTCATTTGTTGACTCAGCTCTGTGCTGGTGGGACAATATTGTCAAAGCCGAGTGAAGCAGGGCCATCAGAAAGATGTGGTGGCCAGAACTGAAGAAGTTGGTGATCGAGGAGTTCCGTCCTCACAGAGAATTAGACAAGATTGAGAGGGAGTTCCTGCAGCTTAAGGTAGGAACTATGACACACCAACAGTATACCACAAAGTTTAATGAGATGGCAAGACTGGTACCGAATCTGGTGATGCCGGTGTCAAAGAAGATCAAGAAGTATATCCAAGGATTGCAGCTAATGTTCGCAGACGCTTGATTGCTGCCTGACCAAGCACTTTCCGGTCGACAGTAGATCTGGCTGGGAGGCTATATGATGAGAGAGAGGTGGCGGTAGTTGAGGTGAAGAGGATAGGTGGTGGTGTCAGGAAGTGGAGTAGGAAAAGGTTTGGATGTGGTGGTTTCACTCCAAACAACAAAAGGAGGAAAGTGGAGGACCGTAGGGTGGTGTCATCTAGTTCAGTGATAAAGAAGTGAAGTAAATGCGGGAGAGAACACTCTGGTGAGTGTAAATGGGGATTTAGTGTGTGCTTCAAATATAGGAAGCCCGGTCATGTGGCAAAGATGTGCGGAGTCATACGGTGTTATAACTGTGGCGAGGAGGGCCATGTAAGTAGGGACTACAAGAAGCCACGGGCCGAGAGTGCAGGGAGAAGAAAAAACTAGAGGAAGGAGGACAGACAGCAAGCGCTAGAGCCTTCATGATGACACGGGAGGAGGCTAGAGTGGATCCCGATGTTGTGTCAGGTATGTTTCTAGTAAACCAAACTTGTGCATCTATATTATTTGATTCTGGTACTAGTAGGAGTTTCATCTTTACTACTTTTTATGATATTACCTGTTAGTAGTAGGATTATTGATGAGCCATTCGATGTGGAAACTGCTATTGGTAAGTCTACTAGGATTACTGATATGATAGGAGACCGTGTCATAGAACTAGAAGGCCATAGGTTTTCTACCAATTTACACGTGATGTCCTAGGCGAATTCGATGTAGTGTTTGGGATGGATTGGTTAGCAACCTACGAGGCGAACATAGTGTGTCGCAAGATGATGATTTGATTAGTTACGCCCGATGAAAGTTCAGTGACGATATGCGTGATCGCATTACTACAGTTCCACAGGTGATTTCAATAGCGATGGCGAAGAAGTGCATGAGGCGTGGATGTAATGCCTACCTGGCTTACGTGCAGGATGTGGACGCGTCTGTACCATAATTGTCTGATGTACCGGTTGTATGTGATTTCTCGAACGTGTTCCTAGAAGATTTACCCGGCGTGCCACCGGATCGCGAAATTGAGTTCCAGATTGATCTAATACTCGGTGCTTAACTCATTGCCAAACCACCGTATCGATTAGCTCTCACTAAGATGAAGGAACTTATGGTTAAACTGCAGGAGTTGATGGATAAAGGGTTCATTCGACCGAGTATCTCTCTATGGGGTGCCCCGGTCTTATTTGTGAAGAAGAAAGACGGTAGTATGAGGATGTGCATAGAATACCGAGAGCTGAACAAGTTGATGGTAAAGAATCGGTACCCGTTACCAAGAATCGATGACTTGTTTGATCAGCTCCAAGGTGCCAGATGGTTCTAAAGGATAGATCTTCGATCTGGTTATCATCAGCTGAAGGTGAAGGAGCAAGACATCCCTAAGATAGCTTTTCGCACGTGTTATGGACACTACGAGTTGCTCGTCATGTCTTTTGGTCTAACTAATGCGCCAGCTGCCCATATGGATTTAATGAACCGAGTGTGTCGGCCCATGTTAGATAAATCAGTGATTGCATTTATCGATGATATTTTGATTTATTCGAGAAGTGAGGAAGAACATCCCGGCCACATACGTGAGGTGTTGGAGACACTTAGAAGAGATGAGTTATATGCTAACTTCTCTAAGCATGCTTTTTGGTTGCGCGAAGTTCAATTCTTGGGTCACTGTAAGGCCCCGTTCCCGGGACTCTTACAGCTGGTCAACATCGCACATAAAAGATATATTTTCGTCCTCTTACATAAAAGCGTTGCAGCGGAAACATTTAAACATACATTTCATTTCTATATAAATGCTTTTGATAGTTAATACAACATTCATTTCAAATATAGTTTGTTCGCATTACAATGCAAAAACATTCAAAAAGAATGCCATCAAAAAGAGCCGAGTAGCCGCCCCGTGCCATCCTCAGCAACCTTACCTGCCAACTGGAAACACATAAAAAGTCAGCGTTGCTAAGTGAGTTCTAGTTTTATAAATAAAATACTTTACTTTCATTAAAATCATTCTTTACTTTCTTTCAAATCATACTATACTTACGTACATGGTCACACATCATACGTACACATGGATAATGTCATTATTATCATTATCATTCATTCATTCATTCTTTAACTTTCGTTCATTCATCATACGTCTTTAACTTTCACATTCTTTTATCTATTCATCATTTCTTTCCATCAAATCATAAACTTTACCCTTCTGTTCGTGGTACTGGACCTAGGCCTATCATAGACCGTATATAACGGTGCATCTCACCTCTGGCCACAGTACCTAAGGTAAAGTCTATGTGTACCATTACCATATTCAATACCTTTCTGTTCCTGTTACTGAACCTAGGCCTATACAGACCTTCTATAACAGTGCATCGCACCTCTAGTCACAGTACCTAAGGTAAAGTCTGTGTGTACCATTACCATATTCAATACATTTCTATTCCTGGTACTGGACCTAGGCCTATCAAGACCTTCTATAATGGTGCATTGCACCTCTGGTCAGAGTACCTAAGGTAAAGTCTATGTGTACCATTACAATATTCAATATCTTTCTATTCCTGGTACTAGACCTACGCCTATCAAGACCCTTTATAACGGTGCATCGCACATCTGGTCACAGTACCTAAGGTAAAGTCTATGTGTACCATTGCCATATGCAATACCTTTATGTTCCTGGTACTGGACCTTGGCCTATCAAGACCTTCTATAACGGTGCATCGCACCTCTGGTCACAGTACCTAAGGTATGCAGCAATAGTTCTATACAAATGGTCAATCACAAAGAAAGACCCCGATATGCATCCTCCTGGGGTAGCGAACCCACACACCGTTGGGCTAACACCTTTCCATGGCGTGTCTCTTTTGAGTTTGTTTTGACAGTAGGATCGCTCACCTCATACTTTTGCTTGTAAGCCTTTCTTACTCTCATTCCTTATTAATGCATGCATTCATTCATTACGTTCATCTTTTCATTATCTTTCACTTTACGTTACATAATACTTTTCATTCATTCATTAACGTAACTTGTAAATCCACGGGAAAGATAAACACACGTCATAATAAGGAACATCAATCATACACTATCGCATCATCATACAGGGCATCATCATACGAACATAACATACATGATGCATAAACATGCAACATCATCATGCCCAACATACCCTCTAAGATCCCAATAGTCATCTTACATGTACTTATGGGAACTTTCACATCACAACTTACATCTGCACTTTCCCCCAAAGTCAGTAATAAAACTATGTTTCTCTTCTGGTACAACAACCTTATTTGGGTGTATGGGCACCCTTCAGTCGCATGGCCTCCATGCAACTGAACATCATGCAAATGGACCAATGCGGATGGACACCAATGTGGATGAACACCCAATCGTGCGAATGGACCTCATGCGGACGAAACTAATGCGAATGAGCACTTATGCGAATGGACCTCATGCAGATGAACACTATGCAAATGAGAACCTATGCGAATGGACCTTCAGTCGCATGACTCCCCGTGCGACTGGCACTCTAGTCATGCGAATGAACCTCAGTCATGCGAATGGACTCTAATCGCACTCCATTCAGCCGTATGGCCTCCAGTCGGTCGCCTAGCCCTAACTAATGAAGAATGAAGTTCATCCCGAACCCAATCTGCCATTTTCAACCTCCAAGCACATCCAAACCCATTCTATGACCAAATCAACCATCCTAAACCTTAGGAATGAATACTACAACACCATTCAAGCACACACAAGCCTGGAAACAAACTCCAAACGCATCACACACAAACACACCCAAATGGGTCAAACACACACACATACAAAAACAGGTTTACTATGTGTTCCAACCCAAATCCGTTGAAAACGAGTAAACTAGGGTTTCTAGAACTCACACAAACTACAAGAAGAAGAAGAGCTTCGTTTTGACCTGCCACACGACGATTTTCGCGCTCGAATCCCCCCGAATCAACCCTTTTCTCCCTTTTTTCTCTTCTTCCTCTCTTGACTGAATTCTTTTCAAGTGTGGGGAGGGTGTGGGCTGCCCTCCCCTCTTAATTCCCCAATCTTCCAACCTTTCTCCTATTTTGGCAAGTTTGATACCCCGACTTTGGACTTTATTTCTTTTCTTCTTTCGCCGGCTTCCATGAAAATAACCGGGTGTTACAGTCACGTGGTAAATGCTGAAGGAATCATGATGGACCCGGTAAAGGTTGAGGCAGTGAGCAATGGAAGTCTCCAAATACGCCATCTTAGATTCGTAGTTTCTTTGGGTCGGCGGGCTACTACAGAAGATTTATACAAGACTTTTCCAAGATAGCCTCGCCTTTGACCAAATTGACCCGCAAAGATGTGTAGTTTGAGTGGGGTCAGAAACGGGAGGATGCTTTTGAAGAGTTATAACAATATTAACTCAAGCTCCTGTTTTAACATTACCCAAAGGGAGTGAGGACTTAGTGGTATATTCAGATGCTTCTTATTCAGGGCTAGGTTGCGTGTTAATGCAACGTGGAAGGGTAATAGCCTACGCATCCTGGGGCTAGGTTGTGTTGAAGATTTGGATGCACTACTTATACTGTATGAAGTGCACCATCTTCACCGACCACAAAATCTTGAAGTACTTCTTCAAGCAAAAGGATCTCAACATGAGACATAAGAGATGGTTAGAGCTCATCAAAGATTATGACTGTGAGTCCACTATCATCCGGGTAAGGCCAACGTTATGGCCGATGCCCTTAGTCGTAAAGAGAGACCTGAGCCGATTCGGTGAAGTCTTACCAGTTGGTTATGACCTCAGACGTGATGACGCAAGTCAAAGGATTTCAAGATGAGGCGTTGTTTGCCTCATAGGTTGCTAACCAATCCATCCCTAGTACTGCACCAAATCCGCCTAGGGGCATCACAAATAGTCTAGTAGAAAACCTATGGCCTTCTAGTATCTCAGTTTTCTATAATTTTAGAGATTCTAGTAGACATACCAATAGCAGTTTCTACATCAAAAGGCTCATCGATACTTCTACTAGTAACAGACAACTTAGCATAGAAAGCAGTCGAAATGAAACTCCTACTAGCACCAGAATCAAATAATACAGAGGCTCAAGTTTGGTTTACTAGAATCATACCTGACATGATGTCAGGGTCTACCCTGGCCTCCTCTGTGGTCATCATGAAGGCTCTAGCACTTGCCCTCTGTCCTCCTTCTTCCAGCTTCTTCTTCATCCCAAAACCCTCGACCCGTGGCTTCTTGCAATCTCTGCTCACATGGCCTTCCTCGCCACAGTTATAACGCCGTATAACTCCACACATCTTCACCACATGACTGGTCTTTCCACACTTGAAGTACACATTCTCTCCCCAGTTGCATTCGCCCTTGTGCTCCCTTCCACATCTACCACACTTTTTCATCACCGAGCTTGATGACACCACCCTACGATCATCCACCCTCATCCTCGTATTGTTTGGGGTGAAACCGCCACAACTAAACCGATTCCCATTTCAGTTCTTGTCACTCTTCTTACTCCCCTCTGCCACGGCCACCACCTCCCTCTCAGATGTCTGCGGATGTCTGTCGGCAGACCCTAAATGTACCTCTTGATCTTCCTTGATACCAGAGTCACCTAATCTAACACCTGCCTTACCATCTCGTTTAAGTTTATGGTATACTATTGCTGCCTCATAGTTCCCGCTTCCAGCTGCAGGAACTCCCTCTCAATCTTTCCCAACACCCTGTGAGGACAGAACTCCTCAATCACCAACTTCTTCAGTTCTGGCCACCACATTGTGCCAATGGCCCTACTACCCTTGGCGTGGACAATGTTCTCCCACCAATATTAATCCGAGTCCATAAAGGAGTGGATAGCAAACTTTACCTTCTGGTCTTCTTGACACTCGTTGATATCAAGTACCGCCTCCGTCTCCCTCACCAATCAATGAGTAGTAGCCGCATTGCCATTCCCATCAAATGTTGGGGGCTTGCATCTCTAAAATGCCTCGTTATTACATCCCCATGCAGTTTCCTGCACCGCTTCCTCCGCCTTCTCCTCACTCGATACGACCGTCTCGGTCTCTGATCATTCTCTTTCTTCTCTTCTAGTGGTCCTCCTCTTTTCCTTACTTTCATCATCCCTCACTACCTTAATCACTTCAGTCACCACAGACGGCAGAATCATTAGCGTGACTTGATGCACCACCTCTACAACTACCTTTTTCACTGAGGCCCTCATGTTTGCACTCTCATCACCACCTTCCTTGTGATGGATTTTAGCTCTTCACGTGTCCTCTCAGTAGTCTTAGCCCTATTCCTCGTAACTCACAGTTCAGCACCACATCCACCATGTACTCCACTCTTATAGGACTTAGATGATCTACCTCCAGCCATTTTTCTAATCACTATAAGATTTAAACACTAACAGGGTCATTCAAGGTAATATCTCAGTTTACGTTAAGTATAGTAAGTCCCTAATTACAATGGCCAGTTATGATTAGCCACTTACTTTACTCTTCACAAGCCAAGTATTTCCTGTCCTAACTACATCAGTATCTAAATCTACTATGAGCACATAATCAAATAGCAAACGCACGTAATACCAGTTAACTTCGAGAAAAGAAATACCAGATTACACGTAGCTACTTGGGCAGGCATCCCTTTCTTTTAGTCCTATTCTCAGATTAAGATTAGTTTTTTTTTGAAAATATTTTACCCAATTCACTTAAACTTTAGCTATGATACCAACTTGTAAGGCCTCGTTCCCGAGACGCTTATAGTTGGACAATCATCGCATTATTACTTGAAACAATACGTAATTCATAAAATAAGCAGTGAAAGTAAGTTAATAAAAACCATTCATCACATTAATATAAAAATTGTTGTTAAGCAATACAACATTGTTTAAGTTACAAAAGCATTGTTTAAATAGAATTACAAAACAACAATAATATTATGTGTGAATGGATGCCAGTCTTGCCCTACCAGGTAGCCTCCCCGTATGCCATCCTCAGCAAAATTACCTGCCAACTGAAAATGCATAAAAGTCAGCGTTGCTGAATGAGTTTTGGTTTTAATGTATTGAAATACTTTATACAGTTTATACATGAAAATATTCTTTCTAAATAAAATACTTTCTTTACTTTCGTACGTGAGCATTCATCATACATACAACAAGGTATAACCTCACTCGTCATTCATTATCGCACGTATTCATTCGTTTCATACTTTATCATTATCTTTCACTGTTTCTAGATCCTATCATAACTTTACCCCCATCGTTGGGCACACAGCCACCTTATTCCTGGCATACAGCCGCCTCATTATCAGGGTAAAATGACAAGGATCCCGTTTCGTACTATGGATCAGTCACCAAGACTGGTCCCCCTGTGTGTGAACACTCATGGGTTAGACAAAAGCATACACTATATTACACACAGTTGAGCTAGCAACTCTCAATGAGTTGTGAACCTCCTTTCATTTTGCTTGCAAGACTTTTCATTCGTTCATTCTTTATGTTCCACTGCGATTATCATTAATCTTTCACTTTCATTATGATAATACTTTACATATACGAGCATAAACACACCACGTAAAGTCACATGATAATACATAATATGAAACATGAAATCAAACCATAAACATCCATAAAATGAACAAAAATAAGTCTCAATCAAACTAGGGTCAAACCCTACAAATTCTGATTTGGCACTATACAGCCACATGAGGCCTGTTTAGGTGTTTTTCAACTATGTAGGCGCATGGGCTTACTTAGGCGTTTCAACACTTAGGCGCATGAGCCACTTCGGGAGCATGGCACTATTTGGGCACATGGGGTACACTTAGGTTTCTGAGCCTAACACTTAGGCGCATGAACTACTGTTCCGGCGCATGGGCTTACACTTAGAAATTCTAAGGCAATACTTGGGCGCATGGGGTACTGTTCATGCGCATGAGCCTATACTTAGGTATTTTCAGGCAATATTTTGGGCGCATGAGCACTATTGGGGCGCATGACCCCAGCACTTAAGATTTTTTAAGGTACAAGTCAGGCGCATGGGCCCTGTTTGGGCGTATGGCCAACTGTTTTGCAGATTTTTAACTTATTTTCAATCCTAATCAGAATCCTAACATATTTTTGACTTATGTCTATCATTCTAAGCATGAACAACATATACACAACCATACAACATCCAAACACATACTCATATACATATGGTTACATACATACACTTGTAAAAACCTTTTACATGCATTTTCAGCCCCAAAAACGTTTAAAACAAGTAAAATTGGGGTCTAGAAACTCACCTTTTATAGCCTTGAAACAACTTCTTCGATTTCAAGCTTTCAAAGAGTTCTAATACCTAAAACACCAAGAACATACGTACTCGGACATATACAAACACATTAGAACACATGAAGCTTGGTTAAAACCTTACAAAACTACAAAAAGACTCACCTATTAGCAAGTTCTTCTCCTCATTCTCTCTAAAAATCCGCTGAACTCTGCTTCCTCTCTCTAAAATTGGCAAAGCAGTTGGTGTGCAGGAGTTATGGGCGGCCATGCTACCTTGAAACATAATATAACAATATTTTATCCTTTTTGCATTTTTAGCCCATCCACTTTTGTCCATTTTACTTTTTATCAAGATACTTTTCTTTTCCCTTTTCTTTTCTTTCTTTTTATTTTGACCTAACTTCGGCCGTTAGATGATACGACATGAATAAGCTACGCTTGAAGGTGGATACACTAGAGGAGCGACTATCGATGTCCATTATTGGGCAACATAAAATGGGTTGCAGCGTGATGCCACTCTCTGACCGCATGAACGAGCAGGATCATCACAACTTAGGGTGGAAGAGAGACTGACTGGACTCGAGGCACAGTTAGCTGCACTTTAGATCGTGGACGATCCAGTGCCTAAGGAAGACCCGAATAAGGACTAAGAAGAAGAACCTAAGGAAGCACCTGAGGAGCAACAAGAGGATAAACCAGAAAACACATGGGATACGTTGATTCAAACTGATTCTTTAGCTTGTCTTTTTCTATATTTCTTAGACTTCCTTTCCTTTCACACCTAGATGGGAAGGGTTGTTCCCATCTGACTGATGTTTTTGGATTTTAGTATTTGGTTTGATTCATTGTATACATACTTACAATTTATTTGATTAGAAATTATTATTTGAACGTATTTGTTGTGTGTGTGCTAAATTCTTTAATTGCTTATACTTGAATGAAGTTAAATATGTTGAATATCTGCTTATTTATGTATGTTGTGATTTTAAAGAATGTCTGGAAAAGGCAGTGGACATGGAAAAGATAGCATTACCATGACACTTGCAGAATTAGTGGCGCTAATCAATCAGAATGTGACCGCGGCGTTGGCAAGCCAACACCCTCCACAGCCGAACCCTATTGGTAAGTAAAGGTTTCCTTAACCCCTTTTCCAAATCCACTTGATAGCTTTCAATAACCTAATATCAATTCCAATATCTAATCATTATACTCAAATTAAATTCCAGGACAACCGGCTTACACGTCAAGTCCTTTATGGACTTTAAACCCTATCCATTCACCGGAGCGAAGGAGCCGTAGGACTTTTACGGTGGTTGGAAAATCTCGAATCTGTATTCGAGATGTGTAATTGCCCAGTGGAAAATCGGATTATGTACACCACCGACACTCTGATGGTGCTGCATTATCCTGGTGGAACACCCAGGTACAGATATTAGGAGTCGAGATCGCCAACCAGACAACTTGGGAAGACTTCAAGAACCAGATGAAGGAAGAGTACTGCCTCTGGGAAGAGGTGCATAAGTTGGAGATGGAGTTCTGGAATCTCAAGATGACAGGTTCCAAGATTGAGGCGTACACCACTCGATCTCATGATATTGCTACCTGGTGCCCCAACATGGTCAATCCTTCCTCCTTGAGGATTGAGAGGTATATTCATGGTCTATCACCTAAAATTCAAAGTATGGTCACCGCTTCCGAGGAACCCTTGCGAGAGGTGCAGAAAGTTTGGGCATGTTGCCAAAAATTGCAGGGTAAACCTCTCAGCAAAAGCACCTCAACCGTAGTCACAGTAGAACTACAATCAAGCTGGGTGTTATGAATGTGGTCAACCCGGTCACTTTAAAAGAGAATGTCTGAAGCTGAAAAGAAATGGTAACAATGGTACTGCTGAGAAGCCAAAGGACAACAACAATGGTGGAAGTGGCGGTGGTAAAGGAAGAGCTTTCATCATGGGCTCAGGTGAGGCTCGAAACGACCCTACTGTAGTGTCTGGTAGATTCACTGTTAATGGATGTTATGCCTCTGTTCTATTTAACTCTGGTGCTGATAAGAGTTATGTGTCCACTAAGTTTTGTAAAGTACTAGGGATTGTACCTACTGAATTGAATTCTGAGTATGCCATAGAAATAGATGATGGTAGGACAATAACAACTACCCAAGTATTTAAAAACTGTAAGCTAAGGTCTATCTGGACACACCTTCCACATAGACCTTGTTCTATCACACTCGGTAGCTTTGATGATGTAGTCGGAACAGATTGGTTTTCAAAGAACAACGCTGAAATCATTTACAAGGAAAAGCTGATCAAGTTACCCAACTCGGGTGATGAGATTCTTACAGTTGAAGGTGATAAGGTTGGTGCTGTGGTCGGCATCACCTCATATCTGAAGGCTTAGAAATGTCTCAGGAAAGGACATTTTTCTTTATTGACACTTGTTACAGAAACGGATATGGATGAAAAGCTTATCGAAGATATTCTAGTTGTCAGAGACTTTCCCGAGGTATTTCCCGAAGACCTACATGGCCTTCCTCCACACAGACATGTGGAATTTCAGATTGAGTTAGCACCTGGAGCCACTCCGATCGCTCGGGCGCCATACCGTCTGGCACCTAACAACTACAAGAGTTGTCTAAGCAATTGCAGGAATTGTAAGACAAGCGATTTATACGTCCCAGCTCTTCACCCTGGGGAGCTCCAGTGCTTTTTACGAAGAAGAAAGATGGAACCTTTAGGATGTGTATCGACTACCGGGAGTTGAACAAAGTGACGATTAAGAATAGATATCCACTGCCACGCATTGATGACTTGTTTGACCAGCTTCAAGGATCAAGCTACTATTTGTAGATTGATTTAAGATCAGGCTATCATCAGTTGAGGGTTCGAGAAGAAGACATCTCGAAGATGGTGCGTTTTGGACTCGCTATGGACACCATGAGTTCGCTGTAATGCCTTTTGGAGTGACCAATGCCCCAGCAGTTGTCACACCCTTAAAATACACTTGTGGAGTTTTACCGTGATGTGTGTGACAAACCATGATCCCAGTCATTAATTACTCAGAATGACACTATATGCAACGTATAAAATAAATCAGAGTTTGTAATTTTAAAACATTTGCAGAAGCATTTTGTAAATAGTTCAAACCCAAAGTACAAAATGTAAACTGAGAAAAATCACACACCCAAACTAAAGAATGTATGTATATGTTGAATTCAAAAGTAAAACAATGTTTGAAGAAAGCATGCTTGACTCGTGCGTGCTCCTATGGGCAGCTGCTAGATACGACCTGAGAAAAACATACTAAAGTGTCAACACGACGTACGGTGAGTGCAAGAGTTCGTAATCAATGGCAACAATAGCGTTCGTATAATATAAACAAGTATATTGAAATAGATAGCTAGTCTAATTTCATTAGTAAAGAACAATAGTGATTTCGCGATCGAAACTGTCTATGTTTGTTTGTTTGCCTCCCGCCACGACATGCCAGGTCGTGACGCTGTTAGTTGTAAGGCCCCGTTCCTGGGACGCTTACAGCTGGTCAATCATCGCACATAAAACATATAATTGCATTAACTTTAATAAAATCATGCAGCTGAAACTTTTAAATCAAACATTTCATTTCCTTTAATAAACACTTTTGCAAAGTAATACAACATTCATTACAAGACATCGTTTGTTCGCATTACCATACAAAAGCGTTAAACAAAAGAATGCTATCCAAAAAGAGCTGAGTAGCCACCTCGTGCCATCCTCAACAACGTTACCTGCCAACTGGAAACACATGAAAAGTTAGTGTTAGTTTTATAGAAAAAATACTTTACTTTCGTTAAAACCGTTCTTTTACTTTCTTTCAAATCATACTATACTTTCGTACATGATCACACATCATACGTACACATAGGTAATATCATTATTACCTTCATCATTCATTCGTTAACTTTTGTTCATTCAACGTACATCATTATCATTCATTTCTCATTCGTTCATTTCATACATTCGTTCTTTCATAATTACCTTTCTCATTCATACTTTCATATATACTTTTCACTGTCTTTACTTTCTTTTCTCTTACTCTTTTCTGGTACTTTAGATTCTTCAGTTGACATACATTAGACATACATACTGATAATAATTATTATTGTTATCTTCATCGTCATTCGTTTATTCATTCATTTCCTCGCTCATTACTCTTCATTACTCGAATCCTGTCTCATGCAATATCCCCGACTCATGCTCGAAAGCTGATGCTGTGCCGGGGCCTGTACACAAACCCCCGACTCATGTCCGAAGACTGACACAGCACCGGGATACACGAAAAAGATCCCATTTGAGTCAATCACATGGATTGAACCCTATCCAAGTCTGTTGCGACACAAGGTCGCTTACCTCATTATCTCGTCTCACGCAACACTCCCGACTCATGTCCGAAGACTGATACTGTGTCGGGGCCTGTAACCAAACCCCCGACTCATGTCCGAAGACTAACACAGTACCGGAATACGCGATCCACTTCTCATTCATCTAGATCCTGTCTTATGCAATACCCCCGACTCATGTCCGAAGAGTAATACTGTGCCGGGGAATGTAACAAACCCCCGACTCATGTCCGAAGACTGACACAGTATTGGAGTACGCAACAAGGACCCCTTTCGAGTCTGTTGCGACACAGAGTCGCTCACCTCAAACATATGCTTGCAAGCCTATCGTTCGTTCATTCATTCTTTAATGCATGCATTCATTCATTACGTTCCTCTTTCTATTATCTTCCACTAAACGTTATATAATACTTTTATTACATTCATTAACATTCAACAAAAAGCCACAGAAAGATAAACATACATAATAATAAGGAACATACTAGCAATGTACAACATCAATCACACAGGGCAATATTGCACACCCACAATATACATCATGCATAGCATACAACGTGTACAAGCACACGACATCAACATCATCCGAATCACGCGCATCGCATCAACAACCATACGGCATCACACATCATCATGCGTCATCCTATATCGTTCGTACCCGTCACATCATCAATAACCCTAAAGGTCCGAGCTCACATATGCACTTTCCCGAAAGTCAGACAATACTATGGTCATTCGGGCGTATGGACCATATTTGGTCGTATGGTCCTCCATGCGTATGAGGACACCTGGGTGAATGGACCTCCAGTCGCATAGCCTCCAATCGCATACTTCCTATGCGAATGAACCTTAGTCGCATGACATCCGGCGTATGGACCTCAGTCGTAGGACCTTCATGCGAATGGCCATCAGTCGCACACCTGTCGTGCGTATGAACCTCAATTGCACGACTCACGGGCGTATAGACTCCAGTCGCATGACCTTCATTTGCATGACCTCCATCCGCATTCTATTCAGTCGCAAGACCTTCATCCGCATCTTATTCAGTCGTATTACTTTCATGCAAATGAACCTCAGCCACACTCCTTTCGTGCGTATGGACCCAGTCACATGCCATTCGGACGCATGGGCCTCTAGTCGCATAGCCCTAGCTAGGTTCAAAATCATTCAAAAACGTGTAAAAGGGGGGTCCTAGAACTCACATGACCGATCCCGTCAAGTAGAGCTTCGATTTGACCCGCTACACTTTGATTTTCACGCTCGAATCCACCCGAACCAAGCTTTTCTCCTCTTTTTCTCTCTTCTCTTCTCCCTTGGCTGAGTTTGACAAGAATGGGGAGGGTGTGGGCTGCCCTCCCCTTTTATACACCCACTTATCCGAGTTTCTCTCGTTGGCGAGTTTGGTCCCTCGACTTTGGACTTTATTTCTTTTCTTCTTTCGTCGGCTTCAAAGAAATTTCCGGGTGTTACATTAGTAGTTTAGGACGATATTGCACCCGTTGACTTCCGGTCACACGGGTGGGGCTTGTCAGACCTAGTAGTACTACCAAATATTTCCCGCTAGATTCCTTAATTAACAATCTGAAAGTGTGAGGGATTGCTATGGTATATATCACACTATGTTTTACTAAACACATGTTACAAAAGTCAAGCGTTTAAAGTAGAGTATGCTTTCTCCCCCAAAAAGAGAGGTAAATAAAAGTGGGGCATTGAACTCACTTGATGTGCACACGAATGATATAAGTGTTTAACTTGAAAAGAGAGGAAAGACAACCTTCAGAGGTTGCCTAGAATAGCAAGTACATGAGTTTGTGTACACAAAATCATCACTAAACCTTAAGTGCTCTATAAACACATGGACTCAAGGTTTTGGAAAAAACAAGACACAATGACCCAGTTGACCCGTTTGACCCGTTGGTGACATTTTTAAGTTGTATACTTGCTCAAACAAATATTATATCATATTAACAATCATGTTTGCAAAGATTACCGTACTATGCACATAAATCACCTTAACCACCATAAACCCAAAACAAGATAGTCAAATCCATATACATAGCTAGCATGATCATAGTCATATTCTAAATAGCCATGTTACATGATCCAGACATTCATACTATGATGATTAAACACTATGGCACAATCCTCATGCATAATCTTGTGCTTTAAGTATCCTACTTGCACATTTCCCAAGAAAGCCTAGAATGACCCAAACAATTCATCATGTAACCAATTGATCCAAATCATGCATTCTAACTAGTTAAACATCATTCATAACATACTAGCATGCTCCTAATATCAAACCATGACCAAATTCACAAGACCACATGTTTCATGTAAATCTAGTTTCCCTTTTGGGAAACTGGATCCCAAAATCTATCTAACACCAAATACTCTCATGAAGTCATTAAGAATATACCAATTCAAGCTCACGTTATCACCTAGACATGTTTAACACCAATCCATCATCATAATTCATAAATTTCATAATCAAAAGTTTCTATATTTAATAAGATATGAACTACGTTGTAAATCCTTAGATTTCTAGCATAATCATCATCATTCTAACAACCATACAACATCATAAACACCATAACCTCATCAATTCATCACCAAATCACCATCTTCATAAATTAAAGTTACTATTAATAGTACTATATGAACTACACATCAAAATCATGGATTTCCTTGCAAGATCATCATAAACTAACATCAAGACAATCTAACTAACATCAATACATCATCAAACAACATCAATTACACAATCTCATGATACAAAGTTACTATTTTGGGTATTGTATGAACTAGGTCATCAAAATCATGGAATTCTTACATAATCAACATAGATTAACATTTATACAACCTAAATAACATCATATCATCATCAAATCATCATCAATTTCATCTTTTCATCACCAATTTTGAATTAGGGTTGATCATACATCAAGAACAATGAAAACAATGAAATTCTGACCTTTAATCGCGTAAAAATCAAGATTTGATGCTTGCTACACGTTGGAACCACTTGGAACTTAATCAAAATAGATGGATGTTCCTTGTTCTTGATCAATTTCGTGAGAATAAGGGGAGGGGAGGGTTTGGCCGAATGGAATGGGGTTTGGGGGCTAGGGTTTTTTTTTGTTAAGTTTTAGTTTATGGTAATTACCACTTAACCCCCTATTGTTTATATTTATAAAAACTAATCTTTATACTACTTTTTAAATAGTTTTAACTATAAAATGCCAACATTATTAATCACCAATAATAATCATATATATATTATTTGCACTAGTCACAAAATGCACGAATTAAATATAACACGTTGCCACGTTGCAATGTAAATTCACAAATAATATTTAAATTGCATAAACACATAAGCATAACTTAATAATCACATTATTGGTTAAATTATTATTAGTTTATCATTGTTAATTATTATTAAGTCACCAACCTTCAACGACAACTAGTGTGTGCTCATGACACGTGTATGTAAGACCTAACGATACTAACGGAGTTTGGTAATGGAAATTACCGGATGTCATAGCAGTTTTCATGGACCTCATAAACCGTGTCTGCAAGCCTTATTTGGATAAGTTTATCATTGTCTTCATTGATGACATACTAATCTACTCTCAGAATAAAGAAGATCATGAGGAACACTTGAGAATCTTTCTGGATTTGTTAAAGAATGAACAACTTTATGCAAAGTTCTCAAAATGCGACTTCTGGCTGCGAGAAGTGCAATTTGTTGGGCATGTGGTGAACGAAAAGGGTATACATGAAGATCCTTCAAAGATTGAAGCAATCGAGGATTGGCCAGCGCCAAAAATGCCTACTGAGGTGCGACTATTCGTTGGTTTGGCGGGCTATTACAGGCGATTTATCAAAGGATTCTCTGTCACATCCTGGTGGAAGCATGAAGTGTTTAGAATGTGACTAGCTTGTTTAGAATGTATTGATGAGAAATATTAACAAATAACACATAAGAATGTAAACACAAACATAAACTTATCATCATATTAGTTCGGGTTACATTAATGTTAGTATACAAAATTTTAATATAACCCTATTACAAGACATTTTAGTCTAACTGCTACATCTTCAGAAACGGTGGAAATGAGCGTCCATTAACAGGCTAAGATCAAGCAGACTGACAGTAGACTCATACATACTTTCTCCACCAGATCTCCCCAGCCGTTATATACATCAAAAGAGAACGTAATATTGTTAGACATGATTACCTAAAAAAGCATACTCAAAATAATCAACATAAAGTTGGTGAGATCACAGGTTTAATTTCTGAACAAACTACATAACCTGATGCAGAATAACAACCAAACCTACTTATAACATATGTGATTCATAACTGTCAAATATAAATCACAAAAATCAAATAATATAGCATCACAACATTCATTCTGTTGGTGAAGGGGAAAAATAATTTCCTACGTAGCGCTACCAATATTATCTAATGGTTCCACATCCGAATTAATGGTTGTTAACATAACTGACAGTAAATTCTCAAAATCTTATGCATCAGTCAAAACAATATATTTTTTCTCTCATAATTTTATAAGTATGAAAATGAGGCTATGAGTCTCACCTTGATTCCAGCGATAACCTATAAAATCAATTGTAAGTTTAGAAAAGAAATTTTCTTTAAAATTTTCAGTACCTCAGTTACAAATTTAAAGTAATGACTATGATTACTCAAAATTCACAAAACTTTAATAGCAACATCATCAGATAATATCAATGATCATATAAAAATTTCAACTTCTAATTAATTCCAGATAATTTGTTAAAACTAATACAAACTTAGCATAAATTGTTAAAAATGGTTTCTGTCATTAATAAATTCCCAAAGTTTTCCAGAATACTCACCTAATATCCATAGCATGTCATAAATTTCCTGATCCTTATTTCATAGTAACTATTTTACTGTAATTTCTATAATTATTTCAAAATTCAAGAAAAATAGTTATGTATCTTAAAGAATTACGAAATTTATACATCCTGTTAGTTTCAAGATATCATAATTTATGTAAATTTTTCATAATTTATCTCACTGTTTATGAATTTCTTTAGATTTTTCATTTACAGATTTTTAAAAATACAAATATTTGTCATATGATGGATTTTAATTACAAAATTAATTTTGGTACTTCTGTAACTCAAAGGTATCATTATATAATTTTTGTAGATGATTACTAGATTTGGTTCTTCCAATTGAAAATTTCCTTTTATTATCTTAAATAATTTGTATAAATTATTTACTTATTGTATTTACACCAAAATTTGCAGATTGTTATTTCATAATTTTTCTAACAAATTTTTAATATTTATTCCCACAATCACAGTCATTGAAATAATAAACCGAATTTATCAAGATTACATATAGTTTCCACCCTTTATTTTTATTAAATCCTTGATTTTTATAAAACCTTCAACTTTCTGGTTTTGAATCCTTTTCATACTGATCTTTGATAAAAATCGTGTGGTTATAAGTTTTTGCAAAGAACCTTGATGATTTAGCTAAAGAGTTAATCATATGTGTTATTTAAACTCATATATAATTTGTTATTTATAGTTTTGAGGATTATACCTTATTTATTTGAGAAAGGTGGTGGATTAGCTTTGGGAATTTTTGATGTTTCGAGCCTCTAAACGAAAGTTCTTGATTCTTTGAAGATGAACACTTGTGAAGTGAAGGTGATAGATGCTTCGATGATGATGGTGTGTGATAATAACATAGAAATCGAGAGAGTGTCTAGAGGTGTGAGGATGGTGGTGGTTGATGATGGTTGTTTGAGAACCGAGAGGTGTGTGGATGGTGGTGGTTGATGATTGTGTGTTTTGGCCGAGAGCTTCAAGTAATGGAGCTCCCATTATTAGGTCTAGTCATAGATAGGTGAGGTGTGTGTTTTAGAGTGTTAACGTGGCAGTCATAGGGAGAGACCAACTAGGTGGCGGTTAGAAGGGGTGGCTTGGTGTCAAAGCTTGCAAGGTGGCATGTTATAAGGGTACTTGACTCATCAAGCCTCTAATGCAAGGCTTAACTAATATTTTAGGTTGTTAATGATTTAGTTTAGAGCTTAATCGGATGGCTAATAACCGAGACATGTAGCTTAGTTATTTGTTTAAGAGTTTAAGGCTTTTCTTAATTTTATTTTTGATGCTAGGTTACCTTTGATGTTTATATTATGATGTTTAGTTGGGTTGTAATATGATTCATTTGGTGTTATAATATTGAGGTACTTTGATCAAACAATATTTTATAAAAAAAACTTATGCGTATGATCACATGCATACGTACTTTTAGATCCATGCATACGTAATTCTCATGCATGCAAGCATGCAAATGTAAATAATACATACATGCATAACATATATACATATAATTTACTCAAGGATATATGTAAGGTACTATATATATATATAAAGTGATAACCTTGATTATTGTCTAACCTGAAATTTCAGGTTGTCACATTCTCAAAGTTAGCATAACTTTTGACTGCCCTAACTCACAAGGGAACCGTCTATAAATGGGGTAGCAAAGAGGAAACATCATTTCAGGCGCTTAAAGACAAACTCTGCAGCGCACCGATCCTAGCCCTACCAAAAGGAATTGATGACTTTGTTGTTTACTGTGATGCATCCATCCAGGGTTTCGGATATTTACTGATGCAATACGACAAAGCCATAACTTATGCATCTAGACAGCTCAAGGTGCATGAGAAGAACTATGCAACACATGATTTAGAACTAGGAGCTGTAGTGTTTGACTTAAAGATCTGGAGGCACTACTTATATCAAACCAAGTGCACGATCTATACAGATAACAAGAGCCTCTAGCACATATATGATCAGAAGTAACTGAATATGCAGCAACGACAGTGGTTAGAATTACTCAATGATTATATCTGTGCAACCAAGTATCATCCAGGTAAGGCTAATGTTGTAGCTGATGCCCTCAGTCAAAAGGAAACACTGAAACCTCATCGGGTGCGTGCAATGCAAATGACCATCCACTCTGACCTACCAGTGCAAATTAAGGCTGCTCAATCTGAAGCCTCAAAAGTTGAGAACTTCAAAGTAGAAATCATGCGAGGCATGGAGAAATAGTTGGAGATCAAAGCTGATGGAATCCGTTATTTCATGAAACTAATTTGGGTACCATAGTATGGGGATTTACGAGAACTAGTGTTGGATGAAGCTCATAAGTCACGTTACTCGATTCATACATGTTCAAACAAGATGTATTAGGATCTAAAGGAGTTTTACTGGTGGCCAAACATGAAAGCTGAGATTGCCACATACGTAAGCAGATGCCTAACTTGCTCTAAAGAACAAGTGGAATACAAGAGACCATCCGGTTTACTTCAGCAACCGGAAATTCCAGTGTGGAAATGGGAGCATATCTCAATGGACTTTATCATGAAGTTACCTAGGACTCCCAGTGGATGCAATACCATTTTGGTTATAGTAGATCGCTTAATGAAATCCGTACACTTTCTGGCAATTTGATAGACTAATCGAATGGAGAAGTTGACACGTATCTATTTAAGGGGAATAGTTTCTCGGCATGGGGTGCCGATATCCATCATATCTGATCGTGGGGCTCGGTTCACTTCTCACTTCTGGCAATCTTTACAACGATCATTGGTAACACGACTGGATATGAGCACTGTGTATCACCCGCAAACCGATGGTCAAAGTGAGCGTACGATCTAGACACTGGAAGACATGTTGCGTATCTGTGTGATTGATTTTGGTAGCACTTGGGAAACTCACTTACCATTGGTTGAGTTCTCTTATAATAACTGTTATCACACCTCGATCAAGGTCGCACCATTTGAGGCATTGTATGGACGTAAGTGTCGATCACCTATCTGTTGGGCAGAAGTTGGAGAAAGCCAACTTACAGGATATGAACTTGTGCACGAGACGACTGAGAAGATTGTGAAGTCGCTGGATCGGTGAACATCCGAGCGTGTTCTTAATAGAAGGATAAACAACCAAAACCAAAGTCAAATATATAACACGAACTATCAAAAACTGGTATAATTGATAAAACGTAACGATTACAAGCTCGTTACAACATAAGAATCAAGACTCTTGGCAAGGGGAGATCGAGCATGATCTCCCCCCTCATCCGGCAGCCCTAGGCTCCAGGCAGACTCCCTCTCGAATCCTTATCTCTCTACATATTAAAACTGGTATATATAGGCCCCGACCCTATTAGATGCGACTGGGCCCATTCGTGCGAGTGGACCATGCGTATGGTTCAATCGTACAACTGGACCATGCGTATGGTTCAATCGTACGACTGGACCACTCTTATGGTTCGGTCTTACGAATGCCCCAATCGCATCTCTTAGTCGCACGACTGGTCCATTAGCTTGGCTCAGTCGTACGACTGAGTCTCATTCGCATATGCTCCTGCGAATGACCCAGTTTCATGTGTTTACAACATATCAGGTGTAATATATTAAGCCTAGACTATTCGTCAATTGACGGACACACTATATATGACAACATATGCTCCAACAAAGATCGTGCAGATTCATAACCGTATGGCAGCGGCACGTGATAGACAGAAGGTTATGCTGACAAGCGTCGTAAACCATTGTAATACCAGATTAGTGATAAAGTACTCCTAAAAGTCTCCCCTTAGAAGGGTGTAATACACTTTGGAAAGCATGGGAAACTAAACCCTAGATACGTTGGGCTGTTTGAGATTGTCAATTGGGTTAGTCCTGTAGCATATCAACTGAACTTACCTGAAGAACTCAGTGGAATACACAACATGTTTCACGTATCAAATCTGAGGAGGTGTGTAGTTGACAAATCATTTGTCGTTCCATTAGAGGAACTTGAAATTGTTGAACAGATTCATTTCATTAAAGAAGCAGTGGAGATTATGGATCGAGAAGTCAAAACCCTAAAGGGTAGCAAGATTCCCATTGTGCGCGTTAGATGGAACTCAAAGCATGGACCAGAATTTACCTGGGAACGCGAGGATGAAATGAAGAAGAAGTATCCATAACTATTCAAAGATCAAGCATCCACTCTTTAAGGTATCATTCTTAAGATATATTTCTCTAAATTTCGAGACGAAATTCCTTCAACAAGGGGATGATGTCACAACTCTCACAAAACCTTACGTTCTTTTGTTTTCAGTCTGTTTAGAAATCCTCAGAAACCCTATGTTCCAGATAATCGATCAGCTTGCTCACTAGCCGTTCGCTAAACCCTGATATTCTAATTTTCGGGACGAAAATTTCTTCAACAAGAGGATGATGTGACAATTCACGTTTCGAGGTTTACGTTGATTATTAGTCGTGATTATGCGGTTCATGAATTTATATAATTTTAAACATTTATTTTGTGAATTTTACGCGATAACGTGACAACTTGTTATATATTTCATGTGTTGTGTGACTTGTTGTAAATCTTTTTTTTGTTATAATTATTGATTAATAATACTTGTAATTTGTAGTTAAAATTGTTAAAAAAAATGCTAAAGATATTAACTTTTACAAAAGTTGGTTAAAAGGAGGGTTTACATGCAAAAATCTATTTATGTTAAGTTGAAAAATCCCAACCCTAGCCTCCCACAACCCAATTTAGGCCACAAGCAGCCCCAAACCCCTCATTATTTTCGAAATTGAGCAAGAACAAGCACATACAAGTCTATTTTGATTAGTTCCAAGTGGTTGCAAGGTGTTAGCAAGTCTAATTCTTGATTTCTACACGTTTAAAGGTTAGATTTCATCAAGTTTTCTTACTTTTGATTCATGATGAACCCTAGTTCAAAATTATGTATGATAATATGAAATTGATGATTGTTAGATGTTGATATCATGTTAGCTTGGTTGTATGAATGCTAGATTATGTTGATTATACAAGAAATCCATAGTTTGATCATCTAGTTCATACATTGCCAAAAAAAGAAACTTTTTCTTCATGGAATTCATGTTTTGATGATTGGCATATGTTTGATGGATTGTTATGATTTCTATGAACTAGATTAGGGATGTTATTAATGAATTTGAGATTGAATTTGATGAAAATATGGATTTTGGATATGACTTTCCCAAAAGGGAAACTTTATTCATATGATGTGTGATTTTAGGATTTGATCATGATTTGATAATTGTGTGATGTTAGTTGTATTGCTTTGATGTTAGTTTACGTGGATTGTGCAACAAAGATCATGAAATCTAGTAGTTGTTCATACCTTGCTATAAGTAGAACCTTTTGGATATGAGGTTTGTAAATTATGATGAATTGATGATGTTGGTCATGCCTTAATGATAGTTATGAACTTGATGAGGTATAAAGTTGATCAATTCATGAATGAATTTTGACGTTAGATTGATTTTCAGTGTTACTTTCCCAAAAGGGAAACTTTATTTGTGAGAAACGTTGGATATGGTGAATTAGGTATGATCATAATATCAGGATCATGTTAGAATGCTTGTCGATGATGTCTAATATGGTGGAATGTGTTAATTGGGTTGTATGGATATTTGATTGATCATTTAGGGTATTTAGGTACTTGATTATTATACATAATGATGGATTACGGTAAGTGATTAGGGAATCATGTTTGGGATTGAACTTGGTCATTGTTGAGCATGTTGATCGTTTGAGACTCATGAGTTGTATGATAATCTAATGTAGTATGATGACATTGGTAGAACTTGGGTTGATGATGTGATAGACGTGAATAATATGTATGATATTCATCTATGTTATGTTGATATGCATGATTAAACAATATTGCAATTAATATGTCACCGACGGGTCAAACGGGTCAACTAAGTCAAATGAGTCTTGCATTCCAAAACCTTGGGTCAATGTGTTTATTAATCACCTAGGGTTATTAAGTTTTCTTTGTACACATACTTATGTACTTGCACATTCTAGGTAACCATTGAAGGGTTGTCTCTCCGTCCGTGTTAGCTTTAATCATTGTTCGTTGCGTATCAGGTGAGTTAATGCCCCACTTTTTTTACATAATCTCTTTTCGGGGAGATAGCATACTGGTATTTACAAACACCTTATCGTTATGAGTCATGTATAATTTAATATATTGTTGATTAGCATGGAAAGTCCTCACACTTTCGGTTTGTTAATAATTATTTAGCGGGAAATCTTGGGTAGTACTACTGGGTCTGACGAGCCCCACCTGTATGACTCGAGGTCAGACGGGTGCAATATTGTCTTAACAAACATTGTCACGACCTAGTAAGTCAAGGCGGGAGGCAACCACCGTAGCACACTCAGCTTCAAATGCAAATTCACTATGATTATTACTAACTATGAATAGACTAGCTATCTATTACAATACACTGCTTATGTTTTGCAACTATTATTGATATTTATTTAACGCAAACTCGTGAATTCACCAACCATTGTGCTGGCTTGTTTAGTATGCTATTCTCAGGTTATGGTTGCCAGTTGCCTAGGAGCACTCACACGTCAGCATTGTTGAGTTGTCTGTATTGTTTTAAATACTATCTTGAATTATGTCAATTTAAACAGTTATGTTTGGGTTTTACATTATGATTGGGCGTGTATGTTTTATGCATTTTCTTTACATGTTACTTTGATTTGAGTCTTTAGATTATTTAAACGCTTCCGCATATTTTAAATTTAAACTTTGATTGTGTTTATTAGTTCATGTAGAGTCATTTCTGTGTAATTAATGACTGAGATCATGGTATGTCATGCGCCTCGCGGTAAGACCCCGCACGTGGATTTTGAGGGTGTGACAGATTGGTATTAGAGCCATTGGTTATAGGGAACTAGGTTGCATACACACTAGACTATAACCGCACATAGTTAGTTAGTTACTTGTTCCTTATTCCTCTATTGTATACTCATTGGCATACACATTGCATTCTTTGCAGCATGGCATCATCGTCAAGAGCGACGGGTAAGCGACCGACATCACCTATACGATCCGAGTCCCCACCTCCCGCACCTATACCCGACAATGGACCTGACTGGCCCCGTCTAGCCTATCCTCGAGGAGAAATTGATTGGGATCAACCTTTTGTCTTGATGGAGCGTGACCCCCCCAAGATTGGAGCTTCTACCCCGAGTTTGTAGACCACATAATGTATAGGGAACGCGTACCTGTTCCGAGGCCCAAGACTAGGAACAATGCTGAGCAGCCAATGCCTTCTCTTCCACGGACGGTGCAGTCCAACGATCAGGTGATTGCTGCACTGGTGGTTGCACTGGATACTGAGCAGCAACATGTCAGGTGACTCACGAGTGATGACAATACACTACAACACGAAGTGTACACACTACAACATTGGTTGGATGCGCTCGAGGAGCGACACAGGAAGACCCTAAATGGGTGTTACCTTATGTAAGACGGTATAGTAGCACTTAGAGGACACGTGAGTACTCGGGAACAGCGGGATGCAGGAGCCGATAACAGACTTGCTACCTTAGAAGCCCAACTTGCAGCGCTTCAAATCGCCATAGCTCCTGCTTTGGCAGAAGACCCAGAGGATGAGGATCCTGATGAGGCCCCCGAGGAAGAGGAGGAACCCGAGGAGGAGGAACCCAAGGAGGATGAACCTGAGGAGGGGAAACCTGAGGAGGAAGAACCCGATGAGGAGGAACCAGAGGAGATGGAAGATGACAGCAATAGGTCAGATGTTGTCGATTGATTTACTTTATATGACTTAGACTATGTAGTGTTTCTCTCTTTTGAAACCTATGTGGGAAGGGTTGTTTCCCCACTCGGAGACCATGGCGGCGTTGCCATAAACATGAAGCCTGCTGAATTAGCTTCCTTAATAAATGAACATGTTTAGGCAGCCGTGGCTGCTACCCAGCCGGGATAGCCAGCAGGTAAACAATGATGGAAAGTTAAATCAAATATCCTGGTTAATTGTATAGGATATTTGATCAATGTTTGTTGTGTTAAAACAGGACCACCAGTGTGTACCTATAAGTCCTTTATGGATTGTAAACCACTTACCTACAGCGGGACTAAAGGGGCTGTAGGACTGGTGCGATAGTTCGAGAAGAAATAGTCTGTCTTCTCCAAATACAACTTCCCACCTGTTGACCAGGTGAAGTATGCCACCGGGACCCTAGAAGGTGTCGCTCTATCCTTGTGGAACGCAAACGTTCAATTGCTGGGCGAAGCTATGGCTAATGAGCTTCCTTGGGATGAATTCAAGGAAGTGATGACTGAGGAGTATTGTCCTAGTACTGAAGTACAGAAGCTGGAGATGGAGTTCTGGCAACTCAAGATGTAAGGCTCGGAAATCGAAGCCTACACCACCCGAACCCACAAACTGGCCACTTTATGACTGGGAATGGTGAACGAAATGCATAAGGGGGTCGAGCACTACATCCGGGGATTAGTACCCTAGATTCAAAGCATGGTGACTGCTTCCAACCTTGCGATGATTCAACAAGCCATCCGATTAGTTCATAAGCTAACTGATCAAGCGATGGAACAAGGACGTCTACCAAAGCGGGGCGCTGTGGCGAGCGTGCCCGACAATAAGAGAAACTGGGATGGTCCTAATAACAAAGCATCATCTTCTAGTAGTCAACCTCAATCAGCAGCAACAGCCAATTCAGTAGTAATGGAGGTTTGATAATAATTGATGCTTCAATCAGGTGACCCCCAACAACCAAGGACCCAGTGGTTATGGCGGTAAACACCTCAAGTGCAACCGGTGCAATTACCATCACGTGGGAAGGTATGATTCCTTCAAATGCCAGCGCTATGGGAAGATGGGACACGCAGCCAAAGACGATCATGGTGAACTGTTGAGGAAGCTATAACAAACTCAAGAGACTCTTAAAGATTGCTTCGAATGTGGGAAGGAAGGGCATTACAAGTGCAACTGCCCACAACTGAGGAAGAATGGGAATGGCAACAATAACAATGGCCACAAAAACAACAACAATGAAAACAATAACAATAACAGTAATGGCAACGGTAATGGTGGCAACAACAACAATGGTGCCAAGGGAAGAGCCTTTGTCATTGGCTCAGGTGAGGCATTAAATGACCCTACGACTCTCACTTGTAAATTTTCTATTAATGGGTGTTTTACTATTGTACTATTCAATGCTGGAGCCGATAGGAGTTTTGTGTCTTTAAAGTTCTGTAGTCTTTTAAGTGATAAGCCCTCCGCCTTAGAATCTAAATACACCGTAGAATTAGCCGACGGTAAACAGATTCATGTAACGCATATCCTTGAGACTACAAGATAGAGCTTGCTGGTCATACTTTCTCTATAGATCTTATGACTGTTACGCTGGGGAGTTTTGACATAGTGATAGGCATGGATGGCTCTCTAATAAGCAAGCGGAGGTCATATTCCACGAGAAAATCATACGAATTCCTGTTGATGACAAAATTCTTACGGTCAGAGGTGATTGGAGTGGTGCGGTGATAGGCATCATCTCGTACATGAAGGCTCAAAAGTTATTAAGAAAAGGTCATTTAGCCATTCTGGCACTCGTCATCGATAAGCAACCGGGAGAGATGAAAATGGAGGACATTCCTGTAGTACGCGACTTTCCGGATGTGTTTC
Organism: Flaveria linearis; assembly: GCA_024085815.1. Taxonomy (NCBI): domain Eukaryota; kingdom Viridiplantae; phylum Streptophyta; class Magnoliopsida; order Asterales; family Asteraceae; genus Flaveria; species Flaveria linearis. The sequence goes on from CM044001.1 coordinate 79,919,104, forward strand.
CAGAGGATCTTCCTGGACTACCACCTCACCGCCAAGTGGAATTCCAGATCGAGTTGACTACCAGCGCAGCCCCGATTGCTAGGGCACCTTATCGATTAGCACCGAATGAACTACAGGAGTTATCATCACAACTTTAGGAGCTTTTAGATAAGAGCTTTATTCAACCTAGCACCTCACCTTGGGGAGCTCCTGTCCTTTTTGTAAAGAAGAAGGATGGCACATTTCGAATGTGAATCGATTATAGGGAGTTGAACAGGGTCACAATAAAGAACCGGTATCCCTTACCTCGTATTAATGATCTGTTCGATCAACTTCAGGGATCTAGTTACTATTCTAAGATCGATTTAAGGTCGGGGTATCATCAGTTGCGAGTTCGTGAGGAAGACATCTTGAAAACCACTTTCAGGACTCGTTACTGACATTATGGATTCCTGGTCATGCCTTTTGGTCTAACTAATGCACCAGCTATGTTCATGGACCTCATGAATCACGTGTGCAAACCCTATCTCGATCAGTCCATTATTGTGTTTATCAACAACATACTGATATATCTAAGACTAAGGAGGATCATGAATAACACTTACGACTGATTTTAAAAATGTTGAAGAATGAGCAATTATACGCCAAATTCACTAAGTGTGACTTTTGGATACGAGAGGTGCAATTCCTAGGTCACATTGTTAATGACAAGGGGATACATGTTGATCCTGCCAAAGTTGAGGCAATAAAGAATTAGGCTGTACCCAAAACTCCAAGTGAGATACGGCAATTTATTGGGTTAGCAGGATATTATCAACGATTCATAGAGGGATTCTCTAAGATCACACTACCTCTCACAACATTGACTCACAAGGGAATGACAAACAAATGGGGTGAGAGTCAAGAATCGGCTTTTCAACTGTTAAAATAGAATCTCTATAGTGTACCGATATTGGCACTGCCAGAGGGAACAGATGATTTCGTGGTGTATTGTGACACATCCATTTAGGGACTGGGTTGTGTCTTGATGCAGCGAGATAAGGTGATAGCCTACGCCTCGAGACAACTAAAGGATCACGAGAAGAACTATAGCACCCACGACTTGGAATTGGGTGCAGTGGTTTTTGGCTTAAAGATTTGGAGACATTACTTGTACGGTACCAAGTGCACTATCTACACCGATCACAAGAGTCTTCAACACATCTTTGAGCAAAAGGAGTTGAATATGAGGCAACGATGTTGGGTGGATCTACTGAACAATTATGAATACGCTATCAAGTGTCATCCGGGAATGGCGAACGTGGTTGCTGATGCTTTAAGCTGGAAGGAAACAACTAAACCCAGACGGATGCAAGCCTTACAACTTACAATTAGTACCCACCTCCCTGAACAAGTTAAGGAAGCACAAGTAGAAGCCTTAAAAGCAAAACATATCAGGTCTGAGTTGTTACGGGGGATGGATAAACAACTGGAGGTGAAAGAGGATAGAATTTGTTATTTCATGGATAGACTTTGGGTGCCTGTCTATGGAGATCTGAGGGATTTAGTTATGAGTGAGGCATACAAATCTAAGTATTCTATACATCCTGGATCTGACAAGATGTATCATGACCTAAAGGCGTACTACTAGTGGCCTAACATGAAGGCGGACGTAGCTACGTATGTGAGCAAGTGTTTGACCTGCTCGAAGGTAAAGGTGGAATACCAAAAACCATCCTGACTGTTACAACAACCTGAGATACCAATGTGGAAATGGGAACAAATCTCCATGGATTTTATTACTAAGTTACCCCAGACTAATACTAGTTGTGACACGATATGGGTTATCGTGGATCGGTTGACAAAGTCTGCTCACTTTCTTGCAATTAAGGAAACTGAAAAGATGGAAAAACTAACCTGACTATACCTTAAGGAGATCGTTTCGAGACACGGTGTACCGATCTCGATTATTTCTGACCGCAACGCTCGTTTCACGTCACACTTCTTGCAATCACTGCAGAAATCTCTGGGTATGTGCTTGGATATGAGTACTGCTTATCATCCACGGACTGACGACCAGAGTAAGCGTACTATACATACATTGGAGGATATGCTACGTGTTTGTATGATTGATTTTAGGAATAACTGGGAAATTCACCTGCCATTAGTGGAATTTTCTTATAACAGTTATCATACTAGCATACAGGCAGCACCTTTTGAGGCTTTGTATGGGAGAAAATGTAGATCACCAGTTTTCTCGGCGGAAATTGGTGATAGTCAACTAACGGGTCCCAAGTTAATACATGAGACAACTGAGAAGATTGTGCAGATACAGAACCGTATGGCCGCAATGCGAGACAGGCAGAAGAGTTATACTGACAAACGACAGAAACCCATAGAGTTTCAGATTGGCGACAAAGTTTTATTAACTGTCTCACCATGGAAATGTGTAATTCGGTTTGGCAAGTGAGGAAACCTAATTCAGAGATATGTTGGACCATTCCAGATATAGGAAAGAATAGGTCCAGTGGCCTATCGACTAGCTCTACCTGATTGACTAAGTGGAATCCATGCTGTATTTCACGTTTCGAATCTAAAGAATGTTCAGCTGAGAAACAATGGTCATACCGCTAGAGGAAGTTCAAGTGGATGAACAATTACGCTTTATTGAAGAACCAGTCGAGGTGATGGACCGTGAGTTGAAAACATTTAAGCAAAGCAAGATACCCATAGTCAAAGTTCATTGGAACTAGCGACGTGGACCAGAATTCACGTGGGAACGTAAAGATCAAATGAAGCCTTAAGTATCCTCAACTGTTCGAAAAGGCGATGCCAGCAGACGAAGGTATTGATTTAAATTTCAAGATGAAATTTCTTTCAACATGGGGATGATGTGACAACTCATCCAAAACTCACTAGATTTTGATTTCTGTGTGCCAATGCAGTAGACCAGTGATGGAACACTCACCATGTAACGCAATTTTAGGGACGAAAATTCTTTCAACATGGGGATAATGTGACATCCGGTAGTTTTTCGTTACCAAACTCCGTTAGTTCTGTTAGGTCTTGCATACACGTGTCATGAGCACACACTAGTTGTCGTTGAACGTTGGTGACTTAATAATAATAATCTATGATAAACAATTATAATCTAATTAATCATATTGATTATTAGTCGTGATTATGTGGTTCATGAATTTATAGAATTTTAAACATTTATTTTGTGAATTTTACGCGATAACGTGGCGTGTTATATATATTTCATGTGTTGTGTGACTTGTTGTAAATATTTTTTTATTATGATTATTGATTAATAATACTTATAATTTGTAGTTAAAATTGTTAAAAAAATGCTAAAAATATTAACTTTTACAAAAGTTGGTTAAAGGGGGGTTTATATGCAAAAATCTATTTATGTTAAGTTGAAAAATCCTAACCCTAGCCTCTCACAACCCAATTTCGGCCACAAGCAGCCCCAAACCCCTCATTATTTTCGAAATTGAGCAAGAACAAGCACATACAAGTCGATTCTGATTAGTTCCAAGTGGTTGCAAGGTGTAAGCAAGTCTAATTCTTGATTTCTACACGTTTAAGGGTTAGATTTCATCAAGTTTTCTTAGTTTTGATTCATGACGAACCCTAGTTCGAAATTATGTATGAGAATATGAAATTGATGATTGTTAGATGTTGATATGATGTTAGTTAGGTTGTATGAATGCTAGATTATGCTGATTAAGCAAGAAATCCATAGTTTGATCATCTAGTTCATACATTGCCCAAAGGAGAAACTTTTTCTTCATGGAATTCATGTTTAGATGATTGGCATATGTTAGATGAATTGTTATGATTTCTATGAACTAGATTAGGGATGTTATTAATGAATTTGGGATTGAATTTGATGAAAATATGGATTTTGGATATGACTTTCCCGAAAGGGATACTTTATTCATATGAAATGTATGATTTTATGATTTGATCATGATTTGATGATTGTATGATGTTAGTTGTATTGCTTATGTTAGTTTACATGGATTGTGCAAGAAAGATCATGAAATCTAGTAGTTGTTCATACCTTGCTATAAGTAGAAACTTTTGGATATGAGGTTTGTAAATTATGATGAATTAATGATGTTGGTCATGCCTAGATAATAGTTATGAAATTGTTTATGTATAAAGTTGATGAATTCATAAATGAATTTTGATGTTAGATTTATTTTGGGTGTTACTTTCCCAAAAGGGAAACTTTGTTTGTGAGAAACGCTGGATATGGTGAATTAGGTATGGTCATGATATCAAGATCATGTTTGAATGCTTGTTGATGATGTCTAATATGGTGGAATGTGTTAATCGGGTTGTATGGATACTTGATTGATCATTTAGGGTATTTAGGTTCTTGATTATTATACATAATGATGGATTATGGTAAGTGATTAGGGAATCATGTTTGGGATTGAACTTGGTCATTGTTGAGCATGTTGATTGTTTGAGATTCACATGAGTTGTATGATAATCTAATGTAGTATGATGACATTGGTAGAATTTGGGTTGATGATGTGATACACGTGAATAATACGTATGATATTCATGTATGTTAAGTTGATATGCATGATTAAACAATATTGCAATTAATATGTCACCGACGGGTCAAACGGGCCAACTAAGTCAAATGAGTCTGGCTTTCCAAAACCTTGGGTCAATGTGTTTATTGAGCACCTAGGGTTATTAAGTTTTCTTTGTACACGTACTTATGTACTTGCGCGTTCTAGGTAACCTTTCAAGGGTTGTCTTTCCGTTCGTGTTAGCTTTAACCATTGTTTGTTGCGCATCAGGTGAGTTCATGCCCCACTCTTTTTGCATAATCTCTTTTGGGGGAGATAGCATACTGGTATTTACAAACACCTTATCGTTATGAGTCGTGTATAGTTTTAATATAGTGTTGATTACCATGGAAAGTCATCACACTTTCGGTTTGATAATAATTATTTAGCGGGAATTCTTTGGTAGTACTACTGGGTCTGACAAGCCCCACCTGTATGACTCAAGGTCAGACAGGTGCAATATTGTCCTAACGAATATCGTCATGACCTAGTAAGTCGTGGCGGGAGGCAACCAACGTAGCACAGTCAGCTTCATACGCGAAATCCCTATGATTATTACTAACTGTGAATAGACTAGCTAACTATTACAATACAATGCTTATGTTTTGCAACTATTATTGATATTTATTTAACGCAAACTCATGAATTTAACAAACTTTGTGTTGACTTGTTTAGTATGCTATTCTTAGGATAAGGTTGCCAGTTGCCTAGGAGCACTCACACGTTTGTATTGTTGAGTTGTATGTATTGTTTTAAATACTATCTTGAATTATGTCAATTTAAACTGTTATGTTTGGGTTTTACATTACGATTGGGCGCATATGTTTTGCGCATTTTCTTTACATGTTACTTTGATTTGAGTCTTCAGATTATTTAAATGCTTCCGCACATTTTAAAGTAAAACTCTGATTGTGTTTATTGGTTCATGTAGAGTCATTCTGAGTAACTAATGACTGAGATTCTGGTATGTCATACGCCTCGCGGTAAGACCCCGCACGTGGATTTTGAGGGTGTGACACAATTGCTTATTATTGTTATTGTTGTTATTATTAATATTATTATAATTATTATTTAACTCCAATTTAACCAAAAACTAACCACTAATACAGAACAAATTAAAACCCTAAAGTGTCAATTATACAAACCTAAGGACTAATGTGCAAAACCACTAATTATATACATACATATCAGCCATAACCAACTCCCCCTATCGATCTCCTCCTTGTTCTACAACCCTAAACGTTGTCGTCGCTTCCCCCTCTCCACAACCGGTGACCGGTCCCCTTTCCACTACCGACGACCTCCTCATCGTGGCTGTCACGTAAGTAGAGCTTAATTCATCAACTCGGCAACCTATCAACACAAAGCCTGGATCTCTCCTATCTAACCATCCTTGCGTCCTTACATATCGAGCCACATTTTACATTTACTTGTACACTCTGCTATCTGTAGTCGATCATGCTGGGTCACCAACATAGCGATAGCCTGTGCGAGGTAGGGGGTATAATACGGTGTCTCTAGACATAGTAGCGATCACAAATGAAACATTTTCCTTTTCCAGCATCCTAATCAGTGTAATGCGATACTAGTGCCAATTGTCAGAATTAGTCATGTCCCGCCCAATTTTTGGCTCGCGCATGAGGTATACATCAGGTATAAGTATGGGAAGTCTAGAACCATAACTTGTAGATAATGAAGGAATAACCTCGGGTTCCTTTCCCGATGCGTTTCAAATAGGGAATGAAGATGATGAAGATGCCATATTGCAGTGTATGTGATGCGTATCCAATGAGTATACAGTAAGAGGATAAGCAATGAGTAACTAACTAACTGAGTGCAGTTATAGACTAGTATGTATGCAACCTAGTTCCCTATAACCAATGGCTCTGATACCAATCTGTCACACCCCCAAAATCCTCATGCGGAGTTTTACCGCGAGGCGTGTGAACAAACCAGGATCACAGTCAATACTTACTCGGAACGACACTATATGCCATCTTTAAAATAAAAGAAACCAAAGTTCAAACTTTAAAACCATGAGGAAGGTTTTGTAAAGTTAAACAACCTAAAATACTGAAATGAATAAATGGCAAAACATGCGCCAACCAACTGTTTAAAGGCCCAAAATGTAAAGACAAGCAAATGTGTTCATAGTTTATGTCTTAGAATGCATGCTCGACCCGTGCTGTGCTCCTATTGGCAAGTTGAGTTATCGACCGGAGAATAGCATACTAAAATGTCAACACAATGGTTGGTGAGTTCAAGAGTTTGCGTTTAAACATAAACAGTTTAACAGTTGTGATATATATGTAAGCAGTGTATTGTAACAGATAGCTAGTCTATTAACAATAAATATTAATTCATAGTGATTTCGTAATTGAAGCTGACTGTGATAGTTTTTGCCTCCTACCACGACTTAGCCTGTCGTGTCAATTATTCATAGGACAAATTGCACCCGGTTGACCTCGAGTCACACAGGTGGGGCTCGTCAGACCCAGTAGTACTACCCAAGTTTCCACGCTATTCAATATTAACAATTCAAAAGTGTGAGGACTTTTCCATGGTAAACAGCACTATATTAATATTATACACAACTTACATACATAAAGCGTTTGCGAGATTACCAGTATGCTATATCCCTCAAAAGAGATTTAAATAAAGAGTGGGGCATGAACTCACCTGATATGTGTACAAATACTTAGGGTTTACTTGGAAGTGAGAGTTGACAGACAACCTTCAGAGGTTACCTAGATCACGTAAGTACATAAGTACGTGTAAACAGAGAACATGTGGAACCCTAAGTACACTAAAACCAAAGACTCAAGGTTTCAGAAAACAAACACGTTTGACCCAGTTGACCCGTTTGACCCGTTAGTGACATTATGTGTTGTAAACCAATTAAGCAAACATGAACATATATCATACATGGTTAACATTCCAATGGATCACATATGGTGCTACATTACCCAATGCATTACTTAGATCATCACCATATAAATATCATACAAGTCATGCAAGTCCCTAACAACTAGCATGCTCAGTGTATCTATACCACAACTAATGCTTCATACAAAGGTTAAATCATGCATAACCTACCCATATGACCCATAACCAGGAATTCCCGTAACCAGGCCAAAACAAATAATTAACCAATTAAACATTCATACAACCCATTCAACACATTCAACTACATTAGAATTCATCCATGAACATACTAGTATGATCCTAATGTCTCAAACATGATCAATTCCTCATATGTAAGAATTTGTACAAATAAAGTTTCCTCTTTGGGAAAGTACATCCCAAATCCATCAAACACTCAATGTACTCATGAATTCATTACTAATATACCAATTCAAGTTTATATCAACATCTAAACATGATCAACTAACACCTACTCATCATAATCCAAATTTCATCAAAAATAAAGTTTTCCATTTGGGAAAGTAATACCCAAAAGTGATTTAGTATCCAATTCCATCATAATTTCATCAATATTATACCTAACAAAGTTCATAACATTCATTCTAACATGATGATCATCACCAAAACATCCAAATTCCCAAACATCATACACAAAAGTTTCTACTTTTAGTAAGTCATGATCAACATCTCAATTTCATGGATTTTCTTGCACAATTCAATTAAACTACCATCTAAGCATTACATCTAACATCTTTGCATCATCAAATCATGAATTCCAAGATCAAAAAGTTCCCACTTATGGCAATGTATGAACTAGATGATCAAACCCTAGATTCCATGCAAAATCAACATCATTTAACATTCATACAACCTAACTAACATCATATAATCATCTAACAATCATCAATTTCATATTATCATCATCTATTTCGAAATTAGGGTTCATCTTCATCAAAAACTATGAACAACCAATCAAAACTAACCTTTAAACGTGTTTAGATGATGATTATCACTTGTAAACAACTTGTACCACTTGAAACCACTTGGAATTCGACTTGTGTATGTGTTCTTGGATCAAAATCGCAATGTGGTAGGTGTTTGGAAGAGGTTGCAGCCAAAAAGTGGGGTTTGGGGGGGGATTAGGGTTGTATTTTAGGTAAGTTTTAGGTTTAGAATAATTTACAAAGTAAACCCGTTTAATTATATTTTATAAAAACTAATCTTTCTAATACTTTTTAAATAGTTTTTAACTATTAACCACAAGTATTATTAACCAATAACAATAATCCTAGACATTTACAATAAGTCACACAACACACGAAATATATATTACACGTTGTCACGTTATCGTTTAAAATTTATAAAACAGACATTTAAAATTTTATAAAATCATGAACAACATAATCACAACTAATAATCAACATTATTAATTATATTATAATTGTTTATCATAAATTGTTATTATTAAGTCACCAACGTTCAACGACAACTAGTGTGTGCTTACGACACGTGTATGCAAGACTTAACGGAACTAACGGAGTTTGGTAACGGAAAGTTACCGGATGTCAAATTATCCACATGTTGAAAGAATTTTCGTCCCAAAAATTGTGTTACATGGTGAGAGTGTTCCATAACTGGTCTACTGCATTGGCACATAGAAATCAAAGTTTAGTGAGTTTTGGATGAGTTGTCACATCATCCCCATGTTGAAAGAAATTTCGTCCCTAAATTTAAATCAGTACCTTCGTTTACAGGCATTGTCTTTTCAAATAGTTGAGGATAGTTAAGCTTCATTTGATCTTCACGTTCCCACATGAATTTCGGTCCACGTCGCGAGTTCCAACGAACTTTGACTATGGGTATCTTGCTTTGCTAAAGTGTTTTCACCTCACGATCCATCACCTCGACTGGTTCTTCGATAAAGCGTAATTGTTCATCCACTTGAACGTCCTCTAGTGGTACAATTAGTGTTTCATCAGATAGACACTTCTTCAGATTTGAAACATGGAACACATCATGGACTCCACTCAGCGAATCAGGTAAGGCTAGTCGATAGGCTACTGGACCTATTCTTTCCAATATCTCAAATGGTCCAACATACCTTGGATTTAGCTTTCCTCGCTTGCCAAACCAAACTACACCTTTCCATGGTGAGACCTTCAATAAGACCTTGCCGCCAACCTGAAACTCCAAAGGTTTCCGTCTCTTGTCAGCATAACTTTTCTGTCTATCTCGCGCTGCAGCCTTACGGTTCTGTATCTGCACAATCTTCTCAGTGGTCTCATGTATCAGCTCGGGACCCGTTAGTTGACTATCATCTACTTCAGCCTAGCAAACCGGTGATCTACATTTTCTCCCATACAAAGTCTCAAAAGGTGCTGCCTGTATGCTAGTGTGATAACTGTTATTATAGGAAAATTCCAGCAATGGCAAGTGAACTCCCCAGTTGTTCCCGAAATCAATCACAGAAGCATGTAGCATATCCTCCAAAGTCTGTATGGTATGCTCACTCTAGCTGTCAGTTTGTGGATGATAAGCAGTACTCATATCTAATCGTGTACCCAGAGATTTTTGCAGTGATTGCCAGAAATGTGACGTGAAAAGAGCATCGCCGTCAAAAATAATTGAGATCGGTACACCGTGTCTCGAAACGATTTCCTTAAGGTACAGTCGGTTTAATTTCTCCATCTTATCCGTTTCCTTAATTGCAAGGAAGTTAGCGGACTTGGTCAACCGATCCACAATAACCCATATTTTATCACAACCAGTATTAGTCCGGGGTAACTTAGTAATAAAATCCATGGAGATTTGTTCCCATTTCTGCATTGGTATCTCAGGTTGTTGTAACAGTCCAGATGGTTTTTGGTATTTTACCTTGACTTTTGAGCAGGTCAAACACTTGCTCACATACGTGGCTACATCCGCCTTCATATTAGGCCACCAGTAGTGCGCCTTTAGGTCATGATATATCTTGTCAGATCCTGGATGTATAGAGTACTTTGACTTGTGTGCCTCACACATAACTAAATCCCTGAGATTTCCATAGACAGGTACCCAAAGTCTATCCATAAAGTACTGAATTCCATCCTCTTTCACCACTAGTTGTTTATCCATTCCCCGTAATGACTCAGAACTAACATTTTCTTCTTTCAAGGCTTTTATCTTTGCTTCCTTAACTTGTTCAGGCAGAAAAGTACTGATTGTAAGTTGTAAGGCTCGCACCCGCCTGGGTTTAGCTGTTTCTTTCCTGCTTAAGGCATTGGCAACCACGTTCGCCTTTCCAGGATGGTACTTAATAGCGCAATCATAATCATTAAGAAGCTCCACCCAACGTCGTTGCCTTATATTCAACTCCTTTTGCTTAAAGATATGCTGAAGACTCTTGTGGTCGGTGTAGATAGTGCATTTCGTACCGTACAAGTAACATCTCCAAATCTTTAAGGCAAAAACCACTGCACCCAATTCCAGGTCATGGGTGGTATAGTTCTTCTCATGAACTTTTAGTTATCTCGAGGCGTAAGCTATTACTTTGTCACGTTGCATTAGGACACAACCCAATCCTTGTATGGATGCGTCACAATACACCACAAAATCATTTTTTCCCTCTGGCAGTGCCAATATCGGTGCACTACAGAGTTTTTGTTTTCATAGCTGAAAAGCCGCCTCTTGACTTTCACCCCATTTGTATGTCGTTCCTTTATGGGTCAAGGCTGTGAGAGGTTGTGCAATCTTAGAGAATCCCTCTATGAATCGTCGGTAATACCCTGCTAACCCCAGAAATTGCCTTATCTCGCTCGGTGTTTTGGGTATAGCCCAATTCTTTATCGCCTCAATCTTGGCAGGATCAACATGTATTCCCTTCTCATTAACAATGTGACCTAGAAATTGCACTTCTCGTATCCAAAAGTCACACTTGTTGAATTTAGCGTACAGTTGCTCATTCTTTAATAGTTCTAAGATCAATCGTAAGTGCTCCTCATGGTCCTCCTTGGTCCTAGAGTATATCAGTATGTCATCGATAAACACAATGACGAACTGATTGAGATAGGGTTTGCACACACGATTCATGAGGTCCATGAACACTGCAGGTGCATTAGTCAACCCAAAAGGCATGACCAAGAATTCATAATGACCATAACGAGTACGGAACGCAGTTTTGGAGATGTCTTCTTCTCGGACTCTAAGTTGATGATAACCAGATCTCAAATCAATCTTCGAATAATAGCTTGATCCCTAAAGTTGATCAAACAAATCATCGATACGAGGTAAAGGGTATCGGTTCTTGACTGTGACTTTGTTTAACTCCCTATAAGCGATGCACATTCAAAACCTGCCATCTTTCTTCTTATCAAAGAGAATAAAGGCTCCCTAATGTGATGTGCTAAGTCGAATAAAGCCCTTATCTAAAAGCTCCTGAAGTTATGATGACAACTCCTGTAGTTCGTTCGGTGCTAATCGATAAGGTGCTCTAGCAATCGGGGCTGCACCGGGAGTCAACTCGATCTGGAATTCCACTTGGCGGTGAGGTGGTAGTCCAGGAAGATCCTCTGGAAACACCTCCGGAAAGTCACGTACTACAGGAATGTCCTACATTTTCCTTTCTGTCAGTTGCTCATCGGTGATGAGTGCCAGAATGGCTAAACGACCTTTTCTAAATAACTTTTCTTTCATGTACGAGATGATGCCTATCACCACACCACTCCTATCACCTCTGACCGTAAGGATTTCGCCACCAATAGGAATCCTTATGATTTTCTCGTGGCATATGACTTCCGCTTGCTTAGTAGAGAGCCAATCCATGCCTATGACTACATCAAAACTCCCCAGCGTAATAGGCATAAGATATATAGTGAAAGTATGACCAGCAACCTCTATCTTACGGTCTCTAAGGATATGCGTTAGATGAATTTGCTTACCATCAGCCAACTCTACGACATACTTAGACTACAAAACTTATTAGAGATAAACTCCTATCGGCTCCACTATCAAACCGTACAAAAGCAAAATGACCATTAACAAGAAATTTACCAGCAACAGTAGTAGGATCGTTTAGAGCCTCGCCTGAACCCATGACAAAGGCTCTCCCTTTTTCTCCACCATTGTTGCCACTATTGTTGTCACCATTACCACCATTGTTGTTATTGCCACCATTCCCATTTCCATTTCCGTTTCTTCTCACTTGAGGACAGTTTCTTTTGTAATGCCCTTCCTTTCCACACTCAAAGCAACCCTTTGGTGTTTCTTGGGGCTGCTAAGATTTCTGAGGTTATTAAGGCTTCTTAAGCAGTTCTTCATGACAATCCTTTGCCACGTGTCCAACCTTCCCATAATGCTGGCATCGAAGGCTGTCACACCTACCAGTGTGGTGGTAGTTGCATCGGTTGCATTTTGGATTTTTTTCCCACGTATCCACCTATTCCTTCGGATAATGAAGATGATTGGTTGAGGTTGTGATTGTTGTCAAACCGCCTCTATTGTTGTTCCTGCTGATGAGGTTGATGTTGCTGAGGTTGGTTACCAGATGACGATCCCTTGCTAGCATTGTTCTCCCACTTGCGTTTGTTATAGGGCACGCTTGCTACAGCGCCCCGCTTGGGTAATTTTCCTTGTTCCACAGCTTGGTCAGTGAGTTTGTGAGCCAGTCGTATAACATGTTGAATAGTAGGGAGTTTTGCAGCAGTCACCTTTTCTCCGGTACCAAAACACGTAAGTAGAGCTTAATTCATCAACTCGGCAACCTGTCCACGCAAAGCCTGGATCTCTCCTATCTAACCATCCTTGCATCCTTGCATATCGAGCTATAAGTTTTCCATTTAGTTGTACACTCTGCTATCTGTAGTCGATCATGCGGGGTCACCAACATAGCGATAGCCTGTGCGAGGTAGGGGGTATAATATGGTGTCTCTAGACACGGTGTGACAACTCATCCAAAACTCACTTGATTTCAATTTCTATGTGCCAATGCAGTAGACCAGTGATGGAACACTCTCACCACGTAACACAATTTTTGGGACGAAAATTCTTTCAACATGGGGATAATGTGACATCCGGTAATTTTCCGTTACCCAACTCCGTTAGTTCCGTTAAGTCTTGCATACACACGTCGTAAGCACACACTAGTTGTCGTTTAACGTTGGTGACCTAATAATAATTAATAATGTTAAATTGATGATAATTTAACTGGTTATATGATTATTGTATTATGTTTACATGTTTGGTGTGTTTTAAATACTAATTAGGAAATAAATCGCGTAACATGGAAACGTGCGTATTAATTCGTATGTCTTGTGTTTTTACAAAGATAAAATATACGATGGTTATCATTAGTTTATGTGTTTATATTGTTATGTTAAAAACTATTTAAAAAGAGTTTAACGCTTAACTTTTATAAAAATACAAAACACAAGGGTTTAAAGGGTAATTCTTTTAAATTAAATTAAATAAAACAAAACCCTAGCCCCATAACCACCCATCGGCCGCGACCATCCCTCCCACACCCTCTCTACTTCGAAAACAGCCAAGAACAAGCAATTAGTCACAGATTTGATCGAGTTCCAAGCAATACAACAAGTTTACCGCATCAAATCTTGTTCTCCTTTGCGATTTAAGGTTAGATTGTGTTCTTTTTCGTGTGTTTTTGATTATGGCTAAAGGCCTCACTCGAAAATTTCAATGGGGTGTCGATTCATGTTAGTTGTTGGTTGATTAATGATGCTAGTATGTTAGTTTGATAGTATACATGTTGTTTAACGCCGATTATGCAAGAATGATACGTTTTGTTGAATTGTTCATGAACTTGATTCTAGATGAACCCTAGTTCGAACTTCATGTTGTTTATGTGGAATTGATAGTTGTTTGATGTTGTTGAGATGTTAATTAGATAGTATGAATGCTACAATACATGAATCTTGCAAGAAATTGATGAATTGGGAGCTTTGTTTATGGGTTACTAATAATAGTAACTTTATTTGGCATGTAATGTAGAATCGTTAATGAAGTGATGTTATGGATGTGTTTATGATGTTGATTAGGTGCTAGATTGTTGATATGAATGCTAGAAATCTTAGAATGAATGTTGTTGTTCATATCTTGCCAAAAGTAGAAACTTTTACCTATGATGATTGTTGAATTATGATAGTTGGAAGTTGTTGATCATGTTTAGATGTTGTTATGAACTTGAAATAGTATATTATTGATGAATTATGTAAACATTGGGTGTTTAGTAGATTTTGGGATGTACTTTCCCAAAAGGGAAACTTTATTTTTGATGAACCTTGGATACTGGGAACTGGAAATGTTCATGGCATTAGGATCATGCTAGAATGCTTGTTGTGGACGCCTAACGTGATAGAACCTGTTAATTGGGTTGTATGGAATGTCTATTTGGTTATGTGTGGTTTATGTACTTTGATGATCGTGTATGGTATTGAATGTTGATTAGTAAATAGGACATCATGTTTGGGACTGAAAAGCAATCATCTTGATGTATGTTGTATGTAATGGACATGCTAGATGTGTTATGCATGGTTTGACCTTTATATGATACACTAGTTGTGTTATGGATACACTGAGCATGCTAGATGTTAAGGACTTACATAGCTTGTATGATATTTACATAGTATGGTGATCTAAGCAATGCATTGGGAATGTAGCACCATATGTGATCCATTAGAATGTTAACCATGTATGTTATATGCTCATGTTTGTTTAAATGGTTTACAACACATAATGTCACCAATGGGTCAAACGGGTCAACTGGGTCAAACATGTCTACCCCTCTAAAACCTTGAGTCTTTGGTTGTAGTGCACTTAGGGTTTCACATATTCTCTGTTTACACATACTCATGTACTTACATGATCTAGGTAACCTCTGAGGGTTGACTATCCACTTTTCTTTCAAGTAAACTCTAAGTACTCAATAAGCGTATCAGGTGAGTTCATGCCCCACTGTTTACTTAACCTCTTTTGGGGGAGATAGCAAACTGGTAACATTACTAACGCTTTATAAATTTAAGATGTGTATAATATTAATATAGTGTTGTTTACCATGATAAAGTCCTCACACTTTCGAATTGTTAATATTGAATAGCGGGGAAATTTGGGTACTACTACTGGGTCTGACGAGCCCCACCTGTGTGACTCGAGGTCAACCGGGTGCAATTTGTCCTATAAACATTTGTCACGACATGGTAACTTGTGGCAGGAGGCAAAAACCATCACAGTCAGCTTTAATTGCGAAATCACTATGAATTAATATTTGTTGTTAATAGACTAGCTATCTGTTACAATACACATGCTTATATATATCATGACTGTTAAACTGTTTATATTTAAACGAAAAATCTTGAACTCACCAACCATTGTGTTGACATTTTAGTATGCTATTCTCAGGTCGATAACTCAGTCTGCCAATAGGAGCACTGCAGGATCGATTATGGGTGGTTTTTCTCTCAACTCACTGCGAATAACACTCAGCAAGTAGTCTATAAAGAGTTGATCACAATATAACAAGTAACAGTAAGTAAATGAACACAGGATGTAAATTTTCAAGGTACTTTTATATATTGCTTCTCAACTCAAAGGATTACAAGACTCTTGGACTCAAATCACTTATCTAAAGAGTTACAAGGAGAAGATATATATAATACTACCTACAGTCGGATATACTTTGATACCAGCTGGACACCTCTAACCTTACATCCATGCTACAAGACTCTAGGTGAGGTCTTTCAGACATTTTGCCTGAGAGTTGGTAGTCAGGACATGTCCCTGACTTACCTTTTGTCACCAACTAAAGTTGGTAACATGTACTATCATAAAAAGGTGAACAGTAGAATAAAGTATGGTCAACAACATGGCTCTTTAGGAAGATGCCATGCTGTATCAGAGGTCTGCAACGGACTGTCAGGGACCATACTTTTATCTACTGGTCATAGCAATGTCATCCGAAGGATAAAGTGCTTCGGAAGAATAACTTCTTCCGAAGCCACTTATACTTCGGAAGACTGCTTCTTCCGAGGCTTGGAGTCTTCTTTGTCTTCGGAAGCTTTCAAACTTTGTCTTCAGCTCTTTCATCAGACTTTGTCTTCGGAAGCTTTCAGACTTTGTCTTCGAAAGATAGTCTTCAGCTGTTGGCTTTAGCTGTTGTCTTCAGCAGTTGACTTCAGCTTTTGCCTTCAGTAGATATCTTCAGCTGTTGGCTTTAGCTATTATGTTCAGCAGTTGACTTCAGCTTTTGCCTTCAGTAGATATCTTCAGCTGTTGTTCTTCAGACTTTCGGAAGATCTCTTGCTCAGCTTCGGAAGCCTATGAATGTAGTACCAAAAATGAATATGTGAAGTAGTTTTGGTTGCACCAGCCTTATCATGATCCAACAAACTCCCCCTAGGTTGATGCTACCAAAACTTCACTTCCCTCTTCTTCTCAAAGTTCTCAGCACTATGGAAAGTAGACGTTTATCAGTGTCTTCATTCTTTCCTGATATGGTGCTGAGAATCTTGTACAGATCCTTGGTAGACAAAACCTCCACTCTGTCTCCTTGGATTATATGTACCCTTTGTTGTGGCCCTCTGAAGAGAGTTAGTTGATGGGAACTATAGTCATATTCCCATCTAACTATTGGTTCCAATTCAGGACCTTCTACCATCTGTAGAAAGGTTGTGCCTTTGGTGGTTGGTCTTTCCTTGTCTTCCGCTCTTTTCAGCTTCAACTCTTCTTCATTCTTGGCTCTTCTACTTTGTTCAGCCAAGTGGAGACCGCTGAGATGATTTCTGATATGTGCAGCAGTCTCAGAGTTGATATCTGCTGAGATGCAGGAGAGAAGTGGCATTGAGCCTGTTGGTTTCACAACAAAGTTGTGAGAAGGTTCATCGAACCTCCACTGGATTATAGCATTCCTAGGTCCAGGAGATTGACTAGAAATCCTGTCCTCTTTCCTTGTGTCCAGTAGAGTCACCAGTCTCCTTCTTAGTCTCTTCTCCTCAGCATTGAGGGTATCGGAGTTGAGGCCAAGAAGTCTTGCATCCTGGCCCAAAGGGTCTCTAGGCAACTCAAGAAATTGGCCTAGGGTGAGGGAGCTTGAAGAGTTATCAACATAGGTGATGTTGATAAGGTCTCCCTCACAGGAGATGCTGCTTAAAGTGGTGCAATTGATGAGCCTTGTCTTGAACTCTTTTATTTCCTCAAAGGAGAGATGTTGAGGAGGCTGAGGTGATGATCTTGGTTTTTGTTGGGTAGGCTTAGGTTTAGTGGTTTTGGGTTGTGTCTTGGGTTTTAGGATGGGGAGTGTGGGTGGTTGAGGTAAAGTGGTAGGTTTGGGTAGAGTTGTGAGTTGAGGGGTGAAGGTTTCATCAGTGGGTTCGGTTTTGATGGGAAAAGGGGTTGGTTCTGGTGTGGGTTGTGGTTTAGGGGTTGGCTGTGGTTGAGTGGCTGGGATGAAGACCATTCCCTTTACCCTCCTGTACATCTCCTTCCTTTTCCCAAACGGATGTCAGCTTTAATTTCACTGACTATCCGCTGGAGTGTCCTTTCGGACATAGGTCCCACCTGCCTACCAGAGGAGCATTGAGCCCGGAGATAGTCTTTCATCCAGGATTTGTCATTTGACTTCTTAGCGGAAGTGGCCCCCTTCTCTTCTTCCTTCCTCTTCTTCTCCCTCAACATCTCCCTAGCAGCCTTCTTCCTTTCCTTCTCCATTTGATCCTGCTCTTTGTTGTGGAGCAGCAGGATCATGTCATCATCATGTGGAGACAGTTCAGGAAGACTGAAGCCTCTTGAGAGTAGGAATTTGATCCTATCCTCTCTCAGCTTCAGGGCTGCCTCCCTTCTTTCTTCTTCTTCCCTCTCCAAGGTCAACCTGGCTTGTTCTTCTTGCTTTAGCCTGGTTGACCTCTCCAAAGACACCAACTCCTCTAATGGTAGAAGGAGTACTTCCTCATTGACAGCTCCTAGGCTGATGAGCTGGTCAATGAGTGCTGTTCTTCTCTTTTGGTTAATCTCTTCCTGATTGGTTGCAGCTGCCTTAGAATTAGCAGCTAGCAGCTTTTCAGTAGGAAACCTACCTTTCTTTTTGAGTTTCTCAATCCTCTCCTCCTCCTAAAGCTCTTCCGCAGTCAGCTTTCTTATTCCTTTGTCTTTGGCAGTGCTTGACTGTGGTGGTTCTTGGATGGAGGGTTGTGATTGAGAGAGAGGTTCAGCTGGTGTTTGGGTCGGAGGAATGTCAGAAATGTCCTCTCTGCTCACCTCAGATGCTATTTCAGCAATGACATATGTGATGGTCAGTTCCTCGGACATCTAGAATAAGCCTTCCGCAGCTTCTATTTCGGCCTCGGAAGACTTTTCTTGTTCTTCCGAGGCTTCCATGTCAGCTTTGGAAGCTTCAGCTTAAGCTTCGGAAGATGAGACAGCTGCAAGTTCTGTCCCAACTGTTTTAGTTGCTGGGCCATCAGTCCCCATTTCCCCTTCGAAGCTAATCTCAGGTTCCATGTAGACCTTAGGTTGACCAACTTCATCCACAGTGGTAGAAGGTGCAGTCAGTCTTTGAAGCTCCTCAGCCCCAAAATATATGAGTGTGGTGTCGAGGCTGGGCTGTTCTAGGGAGGAGCTCAATACAAACTTTGTGAAAAGTCTGTAGAGATCTTGAAGCATCTTTGAGTCAATCTCTAGAAAAGATTGAGATGACTCAGGTAGTGTGATGAGTTGGGAAGTTAGAGATTGGGTCTGTGGTTCCTCAAGTGTTTGTCTCTGAACTTTCTCCCCCTTTTTGGTAGCATCATCTTGAGAGCTAGATGAGCTAGAGGAAGAAGTCAGTGAGACTTGAATTGGTACATGCCTAACAGACCTCTCCGTTTGTTTCTCAGCTAGTTTATCCTTGAGGTTGTTAATCTCAAGTTGCTGAGTGGCAGTCCTTGATTCTAAGATCCTCACCTGTGATTCCAGGTTGGAGACCTTAGAAAGCAAGTACTGAAGTGTTACTTGCATACTTCCCTCATCTTCATGAGAAGAATCACGGGGAGATGAGATAACATACCTAGTATGCTCAGTCTCACCACCAGATGTGGCTTCTTGGCACCCTGGGTTCCTTTGCTCAGAGTCATCTCTTTCAGAGATGTCTATGGGCAAAGTTGCCATAGACTCAGTCCTAATTATGTTGCCACTGTCCTGAGAGCTCAATGAGAGACTCTGAGTAGTGGCAGCTGAGCCTACATGAGTCCCCTCCACATCAGTGGGACTCACCTCAGTAATTGGCTGCTGATGGGGGCTAGAGACAAGGGATCCCTCTTGGCTCTGTTGATCTTTCATAGCGTGTTGTAGATCAACTTCATGGCCATGGAGAGATGTAATCTCAACATCAGTGCGGAGTAAAAGGTCAGTGAAAGATAGGGAAGTTAAACCTACTGACCCGGGACCTAGATCAATGTCTACAGGCATTGAGCCTTTGGTGGGGCTGTCCCTAGAAGGCTGCACAGGGGAGTGTAGAGACTCACCCTGTGGGCTTAAGGCTTGGGGTTCGGGCTCTTGGGTTTGAGACTGAGGAGGCTCAAAACCCACATTGAGGTCAAATGTGAAGGATGGTATGACCTCGGACTGAGTGGGAGTCCATGATTCCACTCTAGCCCTTTGGGTGTGAACAGAAGGAGCTTGTTCAATCAGAGTAGATTGAACAAGGGTTCGTTTGGGTCGTCTCTGGTATGTAGCTTTGATGGGTAAAGAAGATTTTGGCATTGTGGTGGAGGTTGCTGGTGTGGGTTCATCACCTGTGGGGATAACAGGGATGTCACCAGGAGCTATGCGCTCAGTCATCTCTGGAGGTAATGGAGTGTACCTTCCAGTGAAGTTGATGGAAACCTTCTTCAGTATTTTAAAGATGGTAGGCCTCATTTGTGGAACAATAAGAGCAGCTGCGCAGACAAGCTTGCTTGGTTCCAGCTCACAGTTGATTAAGTGTTGAATAAATCTGGGTTACATGAAGAATGTATCCCTGCTCAGATTGCTGATAAGGTTGGTCAACACAAATCGTGAGTAGTTGAATCGGAGACCTCTCACCAACCCATGAACTAGGCATCCTAGTTCGTATGGGATTTGATCCCAACCCCCTGATTTGTTGGAGAGGCAGTGCAGGATAATGTGCAGTAGGAACTTCCAATGGTAAGAGAAGTTAAACTTGTAGACGGTAGACCTGCTTACATCCCCTCCATATCCCATGAGGATATAGGTGCCTTCCAAGTCTTCTTTGGGGAACTCAGTAGGAGCCCCATCATCATGGAGCTCGAGATGCTCCCTGATGAGCTGTTCAGTGATGACCAACTCTTGGCCATAAATGCGGGTTCTCAGGACTCGAACCCCATTCAGAACTGCAGTTTGACCGTTGCTCCAGAATTCGGACATATGGTTGGAGTATACGATGGGGTTAACTGTAAGTGCAGTGAGGTATGTGGATTCGGTAAGAAAGGTGATGATTTGGGTGAAGTCGGCATCCCTTGACGAATCAAGTAATACGACTTGGTTGTGCTGAGGGTTTAGCGCCATTGAAGAAAAGGTAAGCTTGAAATTTGGGTGAAATTGCAGGTTTGACAGTGAAGGGAATAGTTAGGGTAGTAAATTGGTAAAAGAAGATGAAATTGATCAGTCAAGATTATTTAAAAGGGGATGAATTGTGGTAGTGGCGGTAATAGGGTAACTGTTTGGGGTTACTGTGGGTGGTATGGTGGTTTACGACGGAGAAATGATAGTGGCGGCAAGGATAATTTTGACCATCATGGACAAAATCTTTACTTTTTACAGAGTGGGGCCCAAAAGATATCCGTTACATATAAAAACCTTTACTTCCGAATGTAAAACATTTCCAAAGGTAATTGTCTTCCGAAGTCAATTTCTCTTCCGAAGCAAGGCATTGCTTCCGAAGGTAAAATGGTCTTTTGAAGGTACTTTCTCTTCCGAAGCAAAGTATTGCTTCCGAAGGTAAAGTTATCTTTCCGAATGGAGAGTTTTATAAGGTTCGGAAGTAGATCTGGTGTAAAATCAATCGCTTCTTCCGAGACCGAAAACTCTTCCGAAAAGACAATTTTCATTGAGGAATTTTGGCTTCGGAAGATATTCAACAATATCTTCTGAGAGTTAGTTCCTCTTCGGAGGGAATTTACACTTAGAATAATTTAAAGATCTTTTGTAACAGGGCTTAAATTGTATTGACACAAGACATTACACATTTAAAAAGCTTTTTTAAAAGAGGTAGTTAATCAATATTTATCATCCCAATAGCTGATATGAGATACTTAAATCTTTGTTCATCAAATGCCTTTGTGAACAAATCAGCATATTGTTCATTTGAGTCAACTTTGATTAACTTGATCAGATGTTTCTCATGAATATCTCTAATGAAATGATACCTGATATCGATGTGCTTTGTCTTGGAGTGCTTCACCGGATTCTCAGTAATGGAGATAGCACTATTGTTGTCAATATGGATAGGAGTAGTCATGAAGTTGAATCCATAGTCTAACATCTGATTTTGAATCCATAGCAGTTGAGCACAGCAGCTAGCAGCAGCAATGTATTCAGCTTCAGCAGTTGATGTAGAGACACAGGATTGTTTCTTGCATTGCCATGAAATAATCCTTCCACCAAGAAATTGACATCCTCCTGATGTGGATTTCTTGTCAATGTTGTAGCCACCATAGTCACTGTCAGAGTATCCATAGAGATTGAAATCACTATTTCTTGGATACCAGAGACCTAGTTTAGGTGCTCCTTTAAGGTATCTGAGGATCCTCTTTGCAGCAGCTAGGTGAGACACCTTTGGAGCAGCCTGATATCTTGCACAAATGCATGTGGCAAACATGATATCTGGTCTACTAGCAGTGAGATACATCAGAGAACCAATGATTGCTCTATACTGATGTTGATCAGTATCCTCCCCCTCAAGGTCAGGGCAAAGATTATGGTTTCTGGGTATGGGTGTCTTGGCTGGTTTACAATCCTTCATTTCAAATCTATCTAAGATGTTTGAGACATACTTAGATTGACTGATGAAGAACCCTTCCTTCATCTGTTTCACCTGAATTCCAAGGAAAAAGTCCATTTTTCCCATGGAACTCATCTCAAACTTCTGCTTCATTATGCTTTCAAAGTCCTTGCACATTTGGTCGTTTGAAGAACCAAATATGATGTCATCAACGTAGACTTGTACAAGCAAAATGTCTTCTCCACTCTTTCTGATGAAAAGAGTCTTGTCAATGGTACCTATAGTGTATCCATCCTTCAGGAGAAACTGAGACAAGGTCTCATACCACAGCCTAGGTGCTTGGTGCAGCCCATATAGAGCTTTATCCAGTTTGCACACGTAGTTGGGGTGCTGTGGGTCTTCAAATTCTGGAGGTTGACATACATAGATTTACCTATCTATATCCCCATATAGAAAAGCACACTTGAAATCAAGTTGGTAGATTGTGAAGTTCTTGGATGCAGCATAAGCAAGGAAGATCCTAACTGCCTCAAGTCTTGCAACAGGTGCAAAGACATCAGTATAATCGATTCCTTCCTCCTGGGTGTATCCTTGAACTACCAGTCTTGCCTTGTTCTAGATAATCAAGCCTTTATCATCTTTCTTGTTCCTGAACACCCATTTAGTGCCTATGGGTACTTGACCAGATTACCTTTTGTCTTCTGAATTGAAGCAGCTCCTCCTGCATCGATTCAACCCAACTACTATCCTTTAAGGCATCTTCTACCTTCTTTGGTTCCATCTAAGACAAGAAGCATGAATACAAGCAGACATTCCCATGATGAGTTTGTCCTCTTGTTCTCACACCCTCAGAGACATTCCCTATGATGTTCTCAGTTGGATGAGTGTTGTGAATCCTAAGACGAGGAATCACTTCCAGTTGCAGAGATAAGTCTAGGTTAGACATATTCTGATCAGGAACTGGATCACTCTGTCTAATTGTTGTTTCAAAGTCATTCAATGAGGAATGATTAAATGATTGAGAAACATCATCAATGGTTGGTTGTGGAGTAGGATTAATAGTTGCCTGTTCTTTCAGAATACTACTTCCCTCAACCTGGTGTTGTAATGGATCACCTAAAGAACTTTGAGGTTGATCAAGTGATTCACTTGTTGAAGCTTCATTATTCCTGGAGATAGTTACACTATCAGATCTGTGAATGGTTGAAGCCTGTTGCTTTTCAACTCTTGGAGAATTTGGAAGAGGTCTGGGAAGCTCAAACAGTTGACTTGCATCAGCATCAGCATCAGCATTCTCTTGAGCACCTGTTCCAACTAAAACATTCTCACAAGATGGTTTAGAATGGTTTGGAAACAATTCTAAATCAAAGATATACTCAGGTCCATTCCCCCTAACACAAGGAGTGTGCTCATTAACAACTATATTGGAAGATTCCTCAAATTGTTGATTCTTGATATTGTATACTCTATAAGCTTTGGAGCTAGAAGAGTATCCAATAAAGATAGCATCATCCGACTTCTCAGCAAACTTTGCTAAGTTGTCCTTTGTGTTAAGTATGGTACACCTGTAGCCAAAGGACCTTAGAAAGCCAATGAACGGTGGCCTCTTGTTCCATAACTCATAAGGGGTTTTTCCATAGGGCATAACTGCAAGAACCCTATTCTGCACATAGCATGCAGTGCTGACTGCCTCTGCCCAGAATGTTAGAGGTAGCTTCGAATCAGCTAACATGGTCCGAGTAGCCTCAATAAGTGTCCTGTTCCTCCTCTCAGCAACACCGTTTTGTTGAGGAGTTCTGGGAGCACTGTATTGTCTGGCAATCCCTTTTGAGTCACAGAATGAGTCAAGAACGGAGTTCTTAAACTCAGTCCCTTGATCACTTCGAATGATCTTAACCTTGTGATCAATTTGATTTTCTATTTTAAGAATAAACGATTTTAAAGTTTCAGCAGTTTCATCTTTACTTCTTAAAAAGAATACCCATGTAAATCTTGTAAAGTCATCAACTATCACAAGGCAGTATGATTTCCTTCCAATGCTCATTATACTTGTGGGACCAAAGAGATCCATGTGCAATAAGTGTAATGGAGTAGTGATAGAGTTAACACATTTGGATTTATGAGATGATCTGTGTTGTTTCCCTTTCATGCATGCAACACAGTTATCTTTGCTGAAAAATTCCTTTTTAGGCAAACCATGTACCAAGTTATTTTTAGCCAATTTATTCATTGTTTTAAAATTCACATGACACATGCGTTTATGCTATAGTGTTGACTCATCACTATCAGCTTTGGAAAGAAAGCATGATACTTCACCCATAGGAGAAGCATTGTTCATATCCAGCTTGTACATATCCCCTTTCTTCGGAGATCTAAGAAGCACCAATTCCGGAGGAATTGTCATCCCTGGTTTGAGGATAATGCACTCATGTTCTGTGAAAAGCATCTGATGCTTCTGGTCATAGAATTGAGAAATACTTAACAGATTGTGTTCAAGCTGTTTGACAAAGTGAACTTTGTTAATGTTTATTCTGCCATTGGATATACTTCCTCTGCCAGAAATATATCCTCCGGCCTCACCTCCAAATTGGACAGGCCCTCCATCAAAGTTCTGGAATTGTTGAAGGAGAGATCTGTTCCCTGTCATGTGCCTGGAGCATCCACTATCTACAATCCAGACATTGTTGTTCTTGTCAAATGGACGTCCCTGCATATAAGATGAGATGGTTAGTTTTGTTTAGTGACATAATTGAACCAAAAGATATGCATTGGGGTTCAATAGAGGTCATTATTAAAGAAGAGGTTTGGGCTGCAGCATCTTTCTTGATCTTCCAATCCATCCCTTGGTTGATCTTTGAAGATGAGCTTGTTGAAGCTTGTGCAGCATGACCTTCTTCCGAAGCTTCTTTCTTTTCGGAAGAAGCCTTCACCACCTTTTCTTCCGAAGTAGTCTTCTTCTGAGATGGTTTCAAGGGAGCCTTCTTGTTCTTCCAAACCTTAGAAGGTTTGGCTTCCGAAGCCATTTTCCCTTCGGAAAAAGTAGTTTCTTCCGAAAGCAACTTGGCTTCCGAGACCAACTTTCCCTTTTTCATCATTTGGACCTTTTGAAGTGGTCCAACTGAGAAACCTTCTCTAAATCCTTCTTTTCTAACATTATTTTCATAATGTGTGCTTGCTGGATTGTAGTAACAATCTTTAGCCATGTGGTTGTGCAGACCACACATTACGTAGGCAATGTTAGTCTTCTGGGAACATGCAGGTTGCTGTTTCTTGGGTTTCTTCTCTTCATCAGCAACTTTCCCTTTCAACTTCTGATCCTTTAGTAGGACATGAGTGCTGGTATTACGCTCCTTTCCTGAATCAGAAGTACCTACCACTTGAAATCTGGCAGAAATGAAGACACCCTTTTGCTTTGGGTCGATCTTAAGCTTGGACTCTGCAACCTTCTTGGCAGTCCTTCTAGCAGCTTTAGCTCTGCTTCTTCTTGCCTTGGTGGTTAGGATTTGGTCTTCACAGGTGCAGATGAGTGTATCCTCCTGTTTCTCCCCTGTGGTGGCCACTATTTTTGCCTCATCCTTTAGTTCCAATGGAGAAGGGTCAGCAATTGGAACCTCTTGCTCTTCAGTACCACATCTAGGTAGTCTAATAGACTCATAAGAGTATGGTGGAGCTATTTCATTGGTTCCCAACCCTTCTTTGTTTTGATAAAACATTTTGGAATGAGAGGTTGATGCAAGAATAGTTTGGAATCTTTGCTCAGCAATAGCTTGCTTCCTGGCCTGAGCCTCAGCTGTGACCAACTGGGCTTGAACCTCAAATAGTTTGGATATCAGATCTTTAATTTGAGTCTTATAATTAGTCTTTTCATGTTTTAAAAGAGACACAGTTTTCTCTAACTCCTCAATTTTCTTTTGGAAGTCAGATTCAGCTCTCTTAAAATCAGATTTTAGCACATTTAAAGACTCAACCTCAGATCTGATTTCCGAAATGTAATCCTTATAGAGTTTAACTTTAGCAATACAGGTAGCAGTACAAAGATGTTCATATACCTGATCATCATCTGTTCCGGCCATGAGTGCTTGAGCAGGAGTCACATCCTGTACCATGAAGCTCCAGTCAACTTCTTGAGCCACAGCAGCTGTTTCAGTTGACTTCTCTTCATGCTTTGAAGCAGTGGGATGTGTGGAGGCCTGTGGGGTTCCCGGGTTGTTCTTGGGAGCCTTGCATTCCCTAGCAAAGTGACCAAGTTGGTTGCAATTGTAACACTTTGCTTTGCTTTTGTCAAACCCAAACCTGCTATTGACTGGGTTTTGAGGGAATTGCCTTCCAGTTCTCTTGAAGAACTTCTTCACTCTATAAGTTAAAAGAGCCATCTGCTGGACAATATCCATATACTCCACATCATCTGGACTGAAGCACTCAAGATCATCAAAGCAGTATTGAAAATCACCAGAGTGTCCACTTCTAGAGACAAAGGCACAACTATCCTGAGAGGAGTTGTGTTGAACCTTTTGAGACTTTGGAGTCTCAGGTAGAGTAATTTAAGGTCCGTTGTGTGAGTTGTCAGGGTAACACAGCAACTGATGTTGCG
Source organism: Flaveria linearis (assembly GCA_024085815.1). NCBI lineage: Eukaryota > Viridiplantae > Streptophyta > Magnoliopsida > Asterales > Asteraceae > Flaveria > Flaveria linearis. The sequence goes on from CM044001.1 coordinate 79,946,138, forward strand.
GTTCCGTGATTTCCCCTTCAATCACATGAAGGGCTGAACTCAGTTGGTTATTGGAGTGACCAGAGGAGTTCTGCATGTTCATCTCCATCTGGAATGCACTTAGGATACCATACAACTCTGTCAGAGTAAGAGTCTTAAGGTCCGACGTTCTCTTGATTACAACACAGTAATGTATCCATAGTTTAGGAAGGGAAGACATGAACTTCCTAACTATGTCTCTATTCTCAAGAGCTACTCCAATATCCTCCAGAGTATCTACTAGCTCAACATACCTGAAGTATTGTTGAGTCAAGGTTTCACCAGCCTTGAAAGTAAAGTTCTCAAACTGCTGCTTCAATATATCCTTCTTGTTCTCTTGGGTTTCCTTGGATCCTTCATACATCAGCTTCAAAGCTTCCCATAAATCTTTAGCAGTTTTACACTTCTTGAAGCGTCTGTAGACGGAGTTGGGGAGAGCAGTTTGGAGAGAAGTCATAGCCCTTTTATCCAGCTCTATTCTCTTCCTGTCTTCTTCTGAGTAATCATCAACATCTTTTGGAATGATGCGATTACCAGTGGCAGAAGTGGTGCTTGGTATGAAAGAACCATTGACAACGGAGTCCCACATCCTTGAATCTTGACACTTGATGAAGCCTTCCATTCTGATACACCATGTGTCAAAGTCTTCAGGGTGATCAGTGGGGACTTGGTCATGGTACCGGTTTCCATATCAGCCTTGGAGAGAGCAGCCATTTGAGTGAGTGGTTTGTAGTGAGGAGTGAAAAACAGGTTGATTTGGATGGTAAGATCTCACAATCAAGAGCCTGGAGCTCTGATACCAATTGCAGGATCGATTATGGGTGGTTTTTCTCTCAACTCACTGCGAATAACACTCAGCAAGTAGTCTATAAAGAGTTGATCACAATATAACAAGTAACAGTAAGTAAACGAACACAGGATGTAAATTTTCAAGGTACTTTTATATATTGCTTCTTAACTCAAAGGATTACAAGACTCTTGGACTCAAATCACTTATCTAAAGAGTTATAAGGAGAAGATATATATAATACTACCTACAGCCGGATATACTTTGATACCAGCTGGACACCTCCAACCTTACATCTATGCTACAAGACTCTAGGTGAGGTCTTTCAGACATTTTGCCTGAGAGTTGGTAGTCAGGACATGTCCCTGACTTACCTTTTGTCACCAACTAAAGTTGGTAACATGTACTATCATAAAAAGGTGAACAGTAGAATAAAGTATGGTCAACAACATGGCTCTTTAGGAAGATGCCATGCTGTATCAGAGGTCTGCAACGGACTGTCAGGGACCATACTTTTATCTACTGGTCATAGCAATGTCATCCGAAGGATAAAGTGCTTCGGAAGAATAACTTCTTCCGAAGCCACTTATACTTCGGAAGACTGCTTCTTCCGAGGCTTGGAGTCTTCTTTGTCTTCGGAAGTTCAGACTTTGTCTTCAGCTCTTTCATCAGACTTTGACTTCAGCTCTTTCATCAGACTTTGTCTTCGGAAGCTTTCAGACTTTGTCTTCAGCTCTTTCATCAGACTTTGTCTTCGGAAGCTTTTAGACTTTGTCTTCGGAAGATAGTCTTCAGCTGTTGGCTTTAGCTGTTGTCTTCAGTAGTTGACTTCAGCTTTTGCCTTCAGTAGATATCTTCAGCTGTTGGCTTTAGCTGTTATCTTCAGCAGTTGACTTCAGCTTTTGCCTTCAGTAGATATCTTCAGCTGTTGTTCTTCAGACTTTCGGAAGATCTCTTGCTCAGCTTCGGAAGCCTTTGAATGTAGTACCAAAAATGACTATGTGAAGTAGTTTTGGTTGCACCAGCCTTATCATGATCCAACAAGCACAACACGGGTCGATCATGGATTCTAATACTTAAACTATAAACACATTTGCTTGTCTTTACATTTTGGGTTTTAAACAATTGGTTGGCGCATGTTTTGCCATATTATACATTTTTATATTTTGGGTTTGTCTTACTTACAATACGCTTCCGCATGGTTTTAAAGTTTGAACTCTGGTTTGGTTTATATAAATTATGGCATATAGAGTCATTCTGAGTAACTGTTGACTGTGATCCTGGTTTGTTCACACGACTCGTGGTAAAACTCCGCATGTGGATTTTGAGTGTGTGACACACGGTAGGGATCATAAATGAAACATTTTCCTTTTCCATCATCCTAATCAGTGTAATGCGATACTAGTGCCAATTGTCAGAATTAGTCATGTCCCGCCTAATTTTTGACTCGCGCATGAGGTATACATCAGATATAAGTATGGGAAGTCTAGAACCATAACTTGTAGATAATGATGGAATAACCTCGGGTTCCTTTCCCGATGCGTTTCAAATAGGGAATGAAGATGATGAAGATGCCATATTGCAGTGTATGTGATGCGTAGCCAATGAGTATACAGTATGAGGATAAGCAATGAGTAACTAACTAACTGTGTGTAGTTATAGACTAGTGTGTATGCAACCTAGTTCCCTATAACCAATGGCTCTGATACCAATCTGTTACACCCCCAAAATCCACATGCGGAGTTTTACCGCGAGGCATGTGAACAAACCAGGATCACAGTCAATAGTTACTCGGAACAACTCTATATGCCATCTTTAAAATAAAACAAACCAAAGTTCAAACTTTAAAACCATGCGGAAGCGTTTTGTAAAGTTAAACAACCTAAATTACTGAAATGCATAAATGGCAAAATATGCGCCAACCAACTGTTTAAAAGCCCAAAATATAAAGACAAGCAAATGTGTTCTTAGTTTAAGTCTTAGAATGCATGCTTGACCCGTGCTGTGCTCCTAATGGCTAGTTAAGTTATTGACCTGAGAATAGCATACTAAAATGTCAACATAATGGTTGGTGAGTTTAAGAGTTTGCGTTTAAACATAAACAGTTTAACAGTTGTGATATATATGAAAGCAGTGTATTGTAACAGATAGCTAGTCTATTAACAATAAATATTAATTCATAGTGATTTTATAATTGAAGCTGACTGTGATAGTTTTTACCTCCTTCCACGACTTACCCTGTCGTGACAAATGTTCATAGGATAAATTGTACCCGGTTGACCTCGAGTCACACAGGTGGGGCTCATCAGACCCAGTAGTACTACCCAAGTTTTCCCGCTATTTAATATTAACAATTCGAAAGTGTGAGGACTTTTCCATGGTAAACAGCACTATATTAATATTATACACAACTTAAATAAATAAAGCGTTTGTGAGATTACCAGTATGCTATCTCCTCCAAAAGAGATTTAAATAGAGAGTGGGGCATGAACTCACCTGATATGCGTACAAATATTTAGGGTTTACTTGGAAGTGAGAGTTGACAGACAACCTTCAGAGGTTACCTAGATCACGTAAGTACAAAAGTATGTGTAAATAGAGAACATGTGGAACCCTAAGAACACTAAAACCATAGACTCAAGGTTTTAGAATACAAACACGTTTGACCCAGTTGACCCGTTGGTGACATTATGAGTTGTAACCAATTAAGCAAACATGAACATATATCATACATGGTTAACATTCCAATGGATCACATGTGGTGCTACATTACCCAATGCATTACTTAGATCATCACCATATAAATATCATACAAGTCATGCAAGTCCCTAACAACTAGCATGCTCAGTGTATCTATACCACAACTAATGCATCATACAAAGGTTAAATCATGCATAACCTACCCATATGACCCATAACCAGGAATTCCCATAACCAGGCCAAAACAAATAATTAACCAATTAAACATTCATACAACCCAATCAACACATTCAACTACATTAGAATTCATCCATGAACATACTAGTATGATCCTAATGTCTCAAACATGATCAATTCCTCATATGTAAGAATTTGTACAAATAAAGTTTCCTCTTTGAGAAAGTACATCCCAAATCCATCAAACACTCAATGTACTCATGAATTCATTACTAATATACCAATTCAAGTTTATATCAACATCAAAACATGATCAACAACACCTACTCATCATAATCCAATTTTCATCAAAAATAGAGTTTCCCTTTTAGGAAAGTAATACCTAAAAGTGATTTAGTATCCAATTCCATCATAATTTCATCAATATTATACCTAATCAAGTTCATAACATTCATTCTAACATGATGATCATCACCAAAACATCCAAATTCCCAAACATCATACACAAAAGTTTCTACTTTTAGTAAGTGATGATCAACATCTCAATTTCATGAATTTTCTTGCACAATTCAATTAAACTACCATCTAAGCATTACATCTAACATCATAGCATCATCAAATCATGAATTCTAAGATCAAAAAGTTTCCTCTTATGGCAATGTATGAACTAGATGATCAAACCCTAGATTCCTTGCAAAATCAACATCATTTAACATTCATACAAACTAACTAACATCATATAATCATCTAACAATCATCAATTTCATATTATCATCATCAATTTCGAAATTAGGGTTCATCTTCAACAAAAACTATGAACAACCAATCAAAACTAACCTTTAAACTTGTTTAGATGATGATTATCACTTGTAAACAACTTGTACTACTTGAAATC